>JASGXE010000616.1:0-14939 GCA_030068105.1 Sinentomon sp. SZTP_YWyxl
AACATATTCCTGTGAGTTTAGCTGGGCTTATCTGTTCATTACAGTCTATCCTCCTGAATCTGTTGCCCCAGTTAAGTTGCAAATAGCAGAGTTTTAGCTTCAGAATGGTTTTTCTCAACAGGAGTTTGCTGGAAACAGAAATCGATCATCTCAACAAGTCTGCATCTGTTTGGGAGGATATCCTGAGAGATGTTGAGACCAACGACCAAGTGGAAGATCTCATTTATCAGGCAACCGGTCAAGCACGTCTTTTAGTCAAAGAGAAACTGAAGCAGTTTGGTCAGCTGGTCGAACAGTACTCGAGCCAGCAATCTGGAGGTGGGAAATCTGATGATGGGCCCCTTCTCATGGAAGGAGACTTGCAGGGCTTCTGGGAAATGGTGATGATTCAGGTTTGATCAGAAGATGATCTAGCTTTTTCCACTCCCGTGTCCAAATTATAGTTGCCCTTTTGGTTTAGGTACACCTTGTTCCATTTTTAAGTTTACAAACTGAAAAAGATGCACATTGCTTGATGCTTCCATTCAGATAAGAAAGTGAAGCTCTGATAGATTTAATAAATAATGTTTGTCTGGTGCCACGATCTGTCTGTCGATAAGATAATCTTCTCTGTCTGTCTATCCGAAAATTTCCTCTATTCAGGTAATTACTGGTAGTGTCTGATAGATTTCTGGCTTAATTCGATTAGTGGAGAGTTTTTGATTCGATTTCATTCTTGCAGAAACTCAGGCTGCCTTGCAAGCTTGTTTGAGGTTCTTCTCAATTTGTATCTTCATTTGGAATGATGGGTAATTCAGCAATGGTCATAAACGATGTTACTGGATTACTACAACCCATTTGTCCATATTTTCACGTTATTTGCTGCTGTTTATCACTTTAAATCCAACTTTGAATTATTTTGATTCCAACTTCGTATACAAAAATCAAAACAATCTGTGGCTTCAAATTAATGCTCCTTCAAGAATTTGGCTTGTTATTCCAGCTGGTGGAATGTGTTTTTATTGGCCTAGATTTTGAAGCTCTGCTTTTATTTTCACAGGTTGACGCTGTGAAGGACAAATTCAGTCGGCTGGAAGGAGCCAAGGGAAATGGATGGGAACTGCCCACTGCACTGGCAGACAAGAAAGTCGTCAAGAAGCGGAAACCAAAACCCTCTACTGTGGCATCAAAGACGACTTCTCAGCAGCAACAGCAGAAGAATGATTGTAATTCTAAGAGTGCTTCCATGGCTCGTATGCTGCTCAGAAAGCACATGGCAGGTAAGCAGAGGTTCTCGGACCAAGGCACACCAATGGATCTGATCTTTGAAATTTGCTTTTGGTTGCGTTGTAGGTGGCAAATGGTCTGGTCTTTTGTGATCAGAACTTGCATTTCTGAGGAGTGTTCTTTCAAGATTATTTTATTTTTGCGAAAAATTACTTGGACATTACATTGGTGGCAGTGTCTATTGGGCAAATTCCGTATATGGGTGGCCAAATTGTTTTTACTGTTTTTATCAATTTTATTATTTCAAACTTTTTGTTGATTCAGCCACGGATTTCTGCACTTTATTCAGAACTACCTACCATTTCCGATTGAAGTCTTGACACCCGTGGTAAGAGCTGGAAAAGTATCAGATCATGAAATATGATTAAAAAACAGCAAATTTACATGTTTTCTATGGCCAAAGAAAGGCTTTTGAGATACTATGTGGTATAAAAAACCAACTTGGAAGTGTTTGAAACTCGAATTTAACGACGCGTGTTTTTCTCTGAGTTACATAAGCATCTTTTCATTTTGCAAAGCAATTTCAACGAAGTCTCTCTTTAAGCACGTTATTTCATCATCTGAATCTTCTTGCAGAAGCCAAGAAACAATTATCGCAACCGTCTGAAGATGAATCCTTGAACAACAAGACACCAAAGTCAGCTGCTTCCGTCGAACCTTGCACAACACCGAGATCAGTTCGCAGAGATTCGAAGGTGTTTGATGGAGGATTTTTTGCAATCGAATCGCCAATTCGTTCGGGAAGTGAATGTCAGAGTCGGAAGTCATTGAGGAACTTGGAGGAAACTGTTAAAGCATCAGACACTGTCATAGATGTCCCTGTGCAACAACGTGAACATGGTGAGAAAACGCTTCATATTGAAGGTATTCATTCATTTTAGGTACCTATGTTGTGCATTCAAACGTCCTTGGAACTATGCCAGGCAGGTGCATTTTGTCCTGTAGGTTTTTCTTTTTAGTCTTGTTGGGTTGCTTCAGCATTCCTTTCTCATCAATGAACAGCTTCATTTGTCTTTGTTATCAATCTTCGGTTTCTGTTTCTGCCAGGTTGACTTGAGTCACTTATGTTATGGCACTGCCTCCTTTTTATGCAACTCGCAACAGAGGACAAAACGCTGGCAGCAAAAAGGTGGAAAAAAGTAAGGTATAAAATATCTTATGGTGCCTTTGGAGACCTGTGGTTTATCAAAAGGCTTTAGTTTTTTTTGTAAACCAGCGAAAAACCCCTGCTACTTTCTCCACTCCACCCTTGGAGCTCTGCTGGTTGTTTCTATCTGAAATTATGTACCTAATGATTTACTGTTATGCTAACTAGGCAAGAGTTTCCCCACAAACTCCTATGAACTGCCCATAGCTATCGATAGTTCATGGATTCCTAACTAGTGTTGCAGAGTAAAATGATATCGTATGCACAATCTTCAACGAAAGCGACAAGACGAATACTCTTTTGCCTATTTTCCCAATTATTGTGCAAGTATTCTGCATCAGTTGTGTTGGTTTGAACCACTTGTGGTGGATAGCATATTTTTTGCTGGCTGTGAACTCAGGTGGAAATGAAAAATGATCGGGAATTTTGCTTGCAGCCTGCAGTGTGGCCTGTTTTAAAAATTGAGATTTTCCCTTCTGGGTGAAATATCATCCAACCAATCTAATTTGGCAAGACACAATCACCCTGGAACGCTCATCTGATTCAAAGACTGCTCTGAATGAATGCCAAGCATCTCTATGTCAAAAAACGAGCATTTGCTGGTATTGTTTTTGCATTTTAATGTTGGCACTGAAACTCTCCATTGGTGATTGGTCTAGATTCAGTTATGGAATGTCAAAACGAAGATGATGCACCTATTGGTCGACGTACTCGGAGAAGTCTTCAGCTTCAGCAGGCGGGCCTTCAGGAGGATAATAAAGAATTCAAAGGTAATGCCATGTTTTAGTAGATCACCATCATGATTAATAATTAAATGCTGTGATATGTAATGGGGTTCACAGGCTAACCTTGAAGCCTGGAGAAACCAGATTTCCAAAATTGTACTTTGAAACTGTGAAAAATCCCTTGAACCCTTGAATTTGAGGTTTTTTTTTTTTCTTGTAAAAACCTTGAAAATTTTCGTCCGCCAGCAATCGGAAAACCTGTTCTTGCTGAGGTGGCTTTGGTCTTTGAGGGACTCTTGTCTCCCAAACCTGCCGGCAAAAGCTCAGTCCCTTGGAGCCCTGCTTGTGGTCCTCCCACAGACCACACTTTTGTGGCATGTGGTGATCACTGGAGTGCTCAAGGGCGTTGCTGTCTTCCTTAAGAAGACCTTGAAAAAATGATTTTCCAAAATCGCTGGGGATCCTGACGTAACAAGAGAAGGCAATCTCACTGAGTCACGTTGATAACGGTCATCATAACATTACTTTGGCAGATCCAGATTATGGTACTGCTACGAATACATAATTCGGAGTTGTTGTAGAAATATCTCGAGAGGGATGTTTTGGAGGCAGGGCTTCTTCACTTGAAAGATGAGTCTCCATTAGGTGGAATTTTCATGACCTTCACTTCACCTAAATGGAGTGAAGATACTTCACCTAAATGGAGTGAAGATCATGAAAGGCATCAGAAGAGGAATTCTGCTATTCTGTAACGTATATGGGTACTCTGAAGAAAAAAAAAATGAAAAGAAGGTTTAACAAGGAGAATGTTTGCTGATGATGGTTCTTGGCTTTGCAGAGAAATTCACAGTTTCAAGTTAATTTTGTCTGATTACATTAAATTTGAGGTGCTTTTGAAACTCATGGAGAGATTTATAGATGAATCTGATGCAGATTATAAAATTTGTCACAATTTTAAGGTGCATAATAGGTACCAGAGACAGTCAAAAATGAGCTAACTGAACAATGTTAAAACAAAAAGCACCTGTCGACATGGTCCAATAATCTGGGACAAGAGCCTTTTTGTTGATTTTAAAACCCCCGTTTATGCGAACTGTATAGGTTGTCACTGGGGGAGGTAGGGGGAAAACCCAATCCGTGAAGATCAGATAAAAAACCTCATCCTTACAGCCCATAAGAACTGCATACCAAATAAAGAGAGGATGTGGAAGGAAGTCTTCTGGGAGAACCTTTTACCACATCCTCTCATCTGGCTTCTGCCACAAGCCAGCAGCACTGCCACTGCCGCAGCCTGAGAGATGCTGCAGCCTGAGACAAAAGATCCAAATTCCTGCTTGTTAATGAGAATTATCCGAACCACACAGTCCTCTAGCGCACAAGGGTGACATCGGGATGAGCCTTTTTTGTGCATCAGATCATTGGATCTTGTGTTTCGTAGCGGCGGAATTAATGTAGGTACTTAGGCCACTGTGTTTTTCCCATGTTGCTTCCATGTTGCCAAAACACTTTTTGCTCTAATGCAGGCGGTAGAAATTGAAGCACCAGATTTCAACAGAGCTTTCTGGAGCTATTGGATTTTGACCTCGGGAATAAGTGGATCTTTCATTTCAGCAGCATGGTTTTTTTGCTAAAATGTGAACATTCGCAATCTTTTACATGTTTGAGAACATCATTTCCTCCGCCACTATACTAGTGAAACAGGTCCTTTTTGTTTTGACTGCCTGTGCAGTGCGTCTATCTTTGAACTACGATAAAATTAACAATCTGCACCCGATTGATCTAGAAATCGCCCCTTAGGTTTCAAAACATCCAATTTTAATGCCATGGGAGAAAAATATCTTTAAAATGAGATTTCTAAGCAAAGACAAGAACGTGTTGAAGGCCCCTCATTGATGGTGCTCCCTTTCTACTTTCCAGAATTACTTCTGCCTTCTGCCATAATATCTGCTTTTTTGAGCTCCACCCGAAGTGTTTTTCACAAGTTATCATGAGCATGTGTCGAAATTCAGCCGAGGTTACCATATGTTTGCTGTCCCTTCGACGACATGGGCATGCAAACGTTTTTCCAATAATACAGCAGACAAGAGTGTTTTGAAAATCAAACTTCGAAAGTGCAGTTCTTTCAAGTTCTTGCAGGCCATGTCATGTGGATGTATCGGCAATCGGCAGCCATGGGGTTTTCAATGAATAAGGCCAAACTCTTCTTGTGACAGCCATACACATTAAAATGGCATCATTCACGCCTTGAAAAGTGTCACCAAAATTGGGTCTTTTGAGGTTGAAGTTTCACAGTTGAAAGCAGTGCGATGTTGGAAATTGCTTGCTGATTATTGTCCTTCCTGTTTGATGTTCTCTGCCTCTCTGTTTGGAACTCCCCTTTTTAACCTAACCATTGTTTTGTTTTGCAGGCAAGGTTAAAGTAAAAGCATTCATGACCCCCCAGCCAATCAAGATGGACACTGCGTTGATGGTGGCAGAAAAGTCCAGATCAATGCCAAGATCCAAATTGCAGAGGATGCCTGCACTTTCTGGTTTGTCAATTTCATTTATTCTATTCACTGGATAAAGCAAATTTTGCTCTGCATCACAAATGAAGTCATCGTTTGGGCTTCTTTGTTATTTATCCATGGAAATGTATCCATTGTTTATTTGCTGACATGCACCAAGCTATGAATGTTTCATAAAGGGGGATTACAGAGAGGTTTTCTCCCTTGCCATGCCTGATCGTTTAAATCTCGTATTGTTTTAGGAATGAAATGATTCGTCACCCCTCAGAACCCAACACAATTTATAGACGGCTTCACAGGCTTGTTGTGAGCCTTCTTCATAGCTGTGGCTACAAAATTTGCCCCGTTTTGTATTCAACTCTTGTGGCTTTATGGTTTCTCTTGAATTTTGGTCCTCCTGTGCACATATTATTGCAGAGGCGCTCTTGCTTGCAGGAGTGAGATATTGTACTAAGCAAGCAAATTTAATGATGCATACAAAGGCAGATGGCTTAACGTTTGCCTATTTTTCACTGGTTTTAGTGAAAAACAACAAAGTGTTGAACAAGAAAGAAACAAACTGGCCGCTAACCGTTCGTAAATAATTTGAAAATTTCGCCATTTTTCACCATTTTTCAAATTATTTACGAACGGTTAGCGGCCAGTTTGTTTCTTTCTTGTTCAACATGTTTCCCGTTCGTGGTGCCCGTGCATTCATTAACAACAAAGTGAATGAATTCTTCATGAAAAGGCAAACACGTGGTGTGCCTGCGAGCAATTCGGAAACACGGGATGTTCCGTTGACAAGTGAAGCATGTCAATTGCTCCATAACCTTGCACGACTCGCGGGTACCCCAAATTTCAAATTCTGGCCAAAAGAAAAGTCCTTTGGATCGGAATTGTGTGCTTTTCGGCAAGTGTCAGCTGGCCGCACTGTTTTTGGTACACATTTCTCGTTTTTCTCCAGAGATTTCAGTTCACTTTTTCTATTTACCACGCACAGAGCATGCAGTAATGGTCAGAGGGTTTTTTGGCCCCAAAAACCGTTAAATGTCACCAGCTTCTCCGATTTTTCTTTGAAGTTTTTGCACTTGGAAGATATCTCAAAGACGTGTATACAAAATTGTTAATTTTCACAAAACAAGAAAAGCAATCAAGCCCAATTTTTTCAGACATTCTTTCAAAAGACCATTTCTCAAATACATGAGAAGAGATTTGAAATTGGTCCGCTCTAAACATGCGAGTCTCAGTAATTAGCGAGCAAAGCGAGCTCTTACTGGCCGCTTTTCGATTTCATGTCGACAGGATTCCGGGCGAACGGGAAGAGCTATTTCAATGAAACTTTGCAGGATGACAGTTTGAGATGTTTTCTCGGCTAAGTTCGAAATTGGGCATTGTGCGATCAGTAGAAGTTGAGTTACAGCATTTTGAAAAATTGACACTGAAAAACACGCTTTACGCGTTTGTTTCAATTCGTGAACCGAACACCAGCGGACGAAAATTCAGCCGAAAGATGGCAGTGCGGCGGCCGGCGAGTGACAGTGCGCGTCTGGGATTTGGATCGTGGGGAAAAGAAAAGTGGGATTGGGCGCCCAGCTTCCTTTCTGGATTGCCTGTGGTTCCTTGAAATTGTTGCTTTGCTGTTCTTTTCCATTTTCATCAACTGTGTTGGACTTTGTCACTTTGCTGTTGTGAGCTGCCTCTTGGGTGCCACGTCATCAGTCAGTAACATTTTCACTCGCCGGTATGTTTCCACGTTTTCGTGTGCTGAATGTTGTTTTTTGGAAGAAAAATGCCGAGGCTGAAAAAAACCAATGCGAAGGACAAGCCGGGCAGTGTGGAACATTTCAAATATTGCAACAAACGGCAAAGTCGGGATGTCCCCTCCAAATCAAGAGCGATTGGAGAAATTAGGACACAATAATTGAAATAGGTAAAAAAGAGGACCGACCCGCATCCAACCCAGAGACCGTTGCTAAAATTCGCCCCGTTCAGTTTCCATGTTCGGTCTCTGATCCAACATATGTTTCTCTTCGGTGCCAGAGGGGCAAAGAATTCTCGAAGCATCTGACGTCCATTCCACGTTCCAGGAGCAAATACAGGGGGAACAATAACCGGAATGCACTGCTGGCATGCGCCAAAGAAAAACGTGCGATAAATGTGATTTTTTTCAGATAATTGTGTTGAAAAAAGTGGAAGTCAAAAGCGCATCAAAGATCTGTGCAGTTCTTCATCAATCATCGTGGAGTCTTTGAGTCTTATTCAAGCCCTTCGGCTGGTGGTCCCGATCGTCATGTGTTCGTTTTCCTTGGGACACCGGACATCTACCATTGTACCAGCGATAAACTGGCAAACATCACCGCATTGTCGTTGCTCCAGGCATCTGATCAATAGGTCCCGGCGGCATGTTTACACAACCGACACCAACATCAGATGGCAGCAAACGTTTTGTGCAAGCATGCTCGATTGGGGCACCATACTCGCAAGAAAAATCCGAATTGTGTGTTGTTCAATAAAGCTAATTTGAATGAACCTGACCAAACCCTGTTGCCAACCCTGTCTCCATCTCGGGAAATAAATGCTCGCTTGGGGTGCTGCCTGCCATCTGATGTTGGTGTATGTTGTGTAAACATGCGTCCCGGCGGCGTTTTTACAAACCCTGCCGCGACTTTGGATGGCAGAGCGTTTTGTACAAGAATGCTCGATTGGGGCCCTTCACTCGCAAGAAAAAAATATTGTTTTTTTTTTACCTGAAGCCATCTGAACCTGACCGAACCCTGTCCCCTCTCGGAAAAATCAATGCTCGCCGGGGGCCCGTCTTGCTATCTAAAGTCGCGGCAGGGTTTGTAAACTGGCGTCTCGGCGGCGATTTTTCTCATGCTGCCGCGATTTCAGATGGCAGAGAGCGTTTTGTGCAAGCATGCTCGATTGGGGTCCGATATTCTCCAGAAAAAAAAAACTCTTTTTTTGTCTTTATTTTTTCCTTTATACCATCTCAACCAGACGAAAACCCTTTTCCCTCTCCGGAAAAAATGCTCGCTGGTGGCTCCTGCCATCAAAACTTGCGGCAGTGTTTGCAATCTCGCGTCCCGGCGAAGCACTGGCACAGGCCTACTCCCAAGGGCAATTGCTGCAACATGCACCACCGCTCCAGGCACCAAAACCAGAGACAGAACTTTTTGTCGGCACTGCCAGTCACATGACATAGCCAACCGCAGGTGACCGATCAGTGTCGGCAGGTGACAACTCATCTTGTGTGCATGTCTCCTGCCAGGCCTCTGTCTTAACGTGCGCAGTGTGATGCTGCTCTTTCATAAAGTTCCATCCGAAGGCCGAACATACTAGCCGCGTGAGTCTGTCTTTCCGACCTCACTCACCGTGCCTCGCCGATGAAGGATGCACTACCATAAATGTGCAACGGCGCATTTCGTGTCTCGACTGGGAATCGAACCCGCACCCGCTGGGTTACGAGTCCGACGCGCTAACCAGTGCGCCACGATGGTCAGTCAACTCACTTCACTGTCCCACCACACCAGAATAAGCATTTCATAATTTCATAATTTTCCAAGCATTAGGACAAATTATGAAGTTGTAAGGCCGATTTTAGAAGAACAACGGCAGACAAAAAAGTTCTGGATGGGGAAGGACAGCATCTTCTGAGTTACCAATTCCAGAGAGTCTGAACTTTTTGCCGACACTGCCAGTCTTGTGGCAAGCCAGACCAAACAGCGAACGGCGAACTGCAAAAACAGTCAAGAATGCATGATGCTATCGCCTACAACAATAGCAAAACCAATGGAGGCCGCGGGTATGCATTCACACGTCAACTCATGACAAAAAAGGCAAATACCTCCGGAGATGAAAAAAGAACATGACGTATAAGGGACGGATGTGGACCCAGCAATGAGTTTTGCAAGGTTAACTGTGGCGGCGGTTTTTTACAGCTAAATGGAAACATTATTAACAGGAAAGGCTTATTGCTTGAACTGTTCTGCTGCATTCCCGAAATTGGAATTCACGCACGGGATGTGTTAAAAATGTTTCAAGCATGCAAGGAAATTTGTTTGCGGTCGCGAATAGTGTGAGTCCTGGGGTCATGGCAGTTCTTTCGGGGTTGTCCACTGTTGAAGAACAGCTTGTTGCTATCATTCTCCAATCTTTCAAATTCAGCCATCACATTTACAGTTTGCATGGGGCAACCACAACAGGGATATTCAGGATATGAAGTTAGTTTTCCGGCAAGATTAGGTTCCATTAGCTTGCTCACTTTCACGGGATTTGAGGATGTTCAGTCTGTCGATCTATTTTAGTTAGCCTGGTGGCCATTTGGCGGTGAAGATATCTATGGTTTTGGATTCAAGATAACACATACCCTTTCTTTTTGAGACTGTTTCAAATGCCGGCAGAAGAGTCAAGTCATGTGCATAAAAACCGGAGAGAATCTTTGCTCGCTTTTACGCAACAAGGGGTTTTGGTGCGTTTCCTAGTTATTGATCATCCTACGTATCTTCTTCCGGGGCCAGCATTGATGGTTGACATCCTCGGCCTGTTTCCTTTCATTCTGTGAGGACTTCTTAACCAGATACGACGTTAAAATATGAATGTGCATGGCATCCTGCCTCAGTACTTTTGCCATTCTTTCTCAGAACTTGTTGGTTACACCATCAAATATGAATGTGCATGGCATCCTGCCTCAGTACTTTTGCCATTCTTTCTTCAAACTTGTTGGTTCCACCATCAAATATGAATGTGCATGGCATCCTGCCTCAGTACTTTTGCCATTCTTTCTCAGAACTTGTTGGTTACACCATCAAATATGAATGTGCATGGCATCCTGCCTCAGTATTTTGCCATTCTTTCTCAGAACTTGTTGGTTACACCATCAAATATGAATGTGCATGGCATCCTGCCTCAGTACTTTTGCCATTCTTTCTCAGAACTTGTTGGTTCACCATCAAATATGAATGTGCATGGCATCCTGCCTCAGTACTTTTGCCATTCTCTCTCAGAACTTGTTGGTTACACCATCAAATATGAATGTGCATGGCATCCTGCCTCAGTACTTTTGCCATTCTTTCTCAGAACTTGTTGGTTACACCATCACATATGAATGTGCATGGCATCCTGCCTCAGTACTTTTGCCATTCTCTCTCAGAACTTGTTGGTTCACCATCAAATTAAATGTGCATGGCATCCTGCCTCAGTACTTTTGCCATTCTCTCTCAGAACTTGTTGGTTACACCATCAAATATGAATGTGCATGGCATCCTGCCTCAGTACTTTTGCCATTCTTTCTCAGAACTTGTTGGTTACACCATCAAATATGAATGTGCATGGCATCCTGCCTCAGTACTTTTGCCATTCTTTCTCAGAACTTGTTGGTTACACCATCAAATATGAATGTGCATGGCATCCTGCCTCAGTACTTTTGCCATTCTCTCCAGAACTTGTTGGTTACACCATCAAATATGAATGTGCATGGCATCCTGCCTCAGTACTTTTGCCATTCTTTCTCAGAACTTGTTGGTTACACCATCAAATATGAATGTGCATGGCATCCTGCCTCAGTACTTTTGCCATTCTTTCTCAGAACTTGTTGGTTACACCATCAAATATAAATGTGCATGGCATCCTGCCTCAGTACTTTTGCCATTCTTTCTCAGAACTTGTTGGTTACACCATCAAATATGAATGTGCATGGCATCCTGCCTCAGTACTTTTGCCATTCTTTCTCAGAACTTGTTGGTTACACCATCAAATATGAATGTGCATGGCATCCTGCCTCAGTACTTTTGCCATTCTTTCTCAGAACTTGTTGGTTACACCATCAAATATGAATGTGCATGGCATCCTGCCTCAGTACTTTTGCCATTCTTTCTCAGAACTTGTTGGTTACACCCTCAAATATGGATGTGCATGGCATCCTGCCTCAGTACTTTTGCCATTCTTTCTCAGAACTTGTTGGTTACACCATCAAATATGAATGTGCATGGCATCCTGCCTCAGTACTTTTGCCATTCTCTCTCAGAACTTGTTGGTTACACCATCAAATATGAATGTGCATGGCATCCTGCCTCAGTACTTTTGCCATTCTTTCTCAGAACTTGTTGGTTACACCATCAAATATGAATGTGCATGGCATCCTGCCTCAGTACTTTTGCCATTCTTTCTCAGAACTTGTTGGTTACACCATCAAATATAAAATGTGCATGGCATCCTGCCTCAGTACTTTTGCCATTCTTTCTCAGAACTTGTTGGTTACACCACAAATATGAATGTGCATGGCATCCTGCCTCAGTACTTTGCCATTCTTTCTCAGAATTGTTGGTTACCCATCAAATATGAATGTGCAGGCTCCTGCCTCAGTACTTTTGCCATTCTCTCTCAGAACTTGTTGGTTCACCATCAAATATGAATGTGCATGGCATCCTGCCTCAGTACTTTTGCCATTCTTTCTCAGAACTTGTTGGTTACACCATCAAATATGAATGTGCATGGCATCCTGCCTCAGTACTTTTGCCATTCTTTCTCAGAACTTGTTGGTTACACCATCAAATAAAATGTGCATGGCATCCTGCCTCAGTACTTTTGCCATTCTTTCTCAGAATTGTTGGTTACACCATCAAATATGAATGGCATGGCATCCTGCCTCAGTACTTTTGCCATTCTTTCTCAGAACTTGTTGGTTACACCATCAATTAATGTGCATGGCATCCTGCCTCAGTACTTTTGCCATTCTTTCTCAGAACTTGTTGGTTACACCATCAAATATAAATGGCATGGCATCCTGCCTCAGTACTTTTGCCATTCTTTCTCAGAACTTGTTGGTTACACCATCAAATATGAATGTGCATGGCATCCTGCCTCAGTACTTTTGCCATTCTTTCTCAGAACTTGTTGGTTACACCATCAATTGACCTCATGTTCTGAGTAACTGAATGAGAAATTCTTTTTCTGATCAAAAACATTTGGAGTTAGTTTGTTCTGACACACGGGTTGAGTGACTCTTACTTTTTTGCATGTTCTTCCCATTTTGCAGAAACTGACACGGAGAAAGAAAATGAAGGGTCATTGGATATGTTTCATTCTTGTAGTGATGATATTCTATCGCAAACAATGAGCTCAATGGTGTTGGATGAAGAAAGGACACCGTTAACTGCTGTGAGAGTAACTGAGAACCGGCAACGCCAGACTGATGCCGCCAAAATTGCAGGTGATTCTGCTGAGATTACTGGAACAAGGGCGGCCAAGATCCTCTTCGGTAAGTTACTCTGCACCCCAAATGTTTCTTTCCTGCAAGAGAAGTATTTGATGCACCATTAGAACCTTGTGTTCTTGGTGATACGAATAAATCACCGCATTACATGACCTTCATAACCAAAGCAAATGCACTTAATGCAGTCACAGCCACATACGTTCATTGACGTTGATAGGAAGGTGCACTGTTTTACCTCTTCTGACCTGGGACTTATTTTTCTGGAGATGATCCTGGTTAAGGCTGCTGGACTTGATTGTATCATTCTGCTGCTTCGCCTGATGAGGCAACAGATGGCAAACAGATCAGACCATGAGTGCAGCAGCATTCCGTTTTGCCTGCTTGCTGCATGGTCTGCCCATTCGTGCAAGATTCCATCATGATGTGATACTGATCGCTCCTGAATTGTCTGCTGGATAAATTGCCAATAACTCTTGGCTTAGTCACCTCATTGCTCCACTTCTCACCACATCAAACCCTCCACTTGATTGTCATAAATACCCGCACCAATCACCCAACACAATTGTCACAAATGATTAGGACCATAAACCTGATGTGACATGTTGTCACGAGAGCTGTGCAAACATCCTGGTTGCCCAAAATCAGTGGATTCCCATCCCACAAAAGAAGAGCGATGGCTCTTCAAAGGTTGATCAAGAAACAAGGTCAGCATATCCTTTTGTCTTGATTGGCCAATGCATTTTGCATTGTTTTTATGCATTTTCTTCTTCAGGTGTTTTTTGTACATTTATTTAGCAATTGCCAAAACCCAGCTTGATTTCTGTGGTTCACCACATCATTGTATTGCCATCCTTTTTTGCTAGCCAGGGTGTTCCAAGGCGAACCTTGAAAAAATGTCGATTCCGAAAATTGACCTTGAAACCGTGCAAAAAAATTTGAATTTGACGATTTTTGGCAAAAAAACTTTGAAAACTGTCATCGGCCAGCATTCTGAGAACTGGTTCTTGTTTGAAAATAGCTTTGGCCTTTCGAGGGATACCGTCTCCCAAAACTTAGACCAGAAGCTTCTGTCCCTTGAAACACTGCTGGTAGTGCCATCCCAACCCTAATTTTTGTAGCCTGTGGTCATGGACGCCGCTTTCTGCCCCCTTAAGAAAACCTTGAACACCTTGAAAATTATTTTCCAAAATCGCTAGGACCTGTTCTCGAATAAAGCAACTCAGCAACACCATCTCATATCTTGAAATTCGTGACATCCCTTGCTTGCATTGTATGGAGCTGAGTTTCAAATTCCAACTTGTACAGTCGTGACATCCATCTACGTTCAAATGTTAAGTTGCAGCTTTAAATCCTGGTTTGGGCTTCGGCAGAAATGGACACCATGACCATTCACCAAACTCCATTGTAATACTGTGTTGACTGTCAGGCGGGCAGGATAATTTTTCTTTTGTTCAATCTTCTTCCAGGCCATTATTTTCTTACTTATTATCTGCCATCCTTGAATTCCGTTATCCTTTAACAGTTTTGAGTGCAAGAAATTCTTTTCCATATCCAAAAAATTTCTCAAAATATTCTGTTGGGCTAACGCAATCGTGAAGTGAGAAGTGTTGGAGCACAATTATATTCTACATTTAAAATTTTCAACAGGCGATCGAGTAATTACCTGAATAGAGTGAGGCCATTTTCGGATAGACAGAGTAATTTCTGTGACTACGTTTCGGCCCTTGGTCTGGAGCCCTTCGAGTCGGACGACACATTGTTCTCGACTGCTGATTTTGTGCTACTGTGGCAGAGAAAACTGCCGTGGAACTTGAAAAAGGCTCCTCCAGACCAAGGGCCGAAACGTAGTCTCCGAAATTACTCTGTCGATCCGAAAATGGCCTCTCTCTATTCAGGTAATTACTGACAGTGTTTGCAAAACGGATCGTGGCATCCGACAAAATTTGGAGAGGAATTCATATGCCAGCCAATTTTTTCCATTTGGAATTTTGTATCTTTTTTTTACCCCTTTAAGCTCGGAATAATGATGTGGATTTTCCTGTGCCGAAAGATTCACCAAGTTTGGCAAATGCTTCCAGCAGACGTAAATCCGTTGGGTT
>JASGXE010000617.1:0-32509 GCA_030068105.1 Sinentomon sp. SZTP_YWyxl
AAAAAAACAAGAAATGGGAATTTTTTACAAAAATTCCGTTTTCAAATAAAAAAATTGTTTTTTTCGAAACAGCTGCAACGTGATGGGAACAATCAAGTTTACAATTAAAATAACTCCCAATTATGATGAGTCAGTTTGAGGGATAAGATTTTGTCCATCGAGAACGTATGTAAAATCGTCTGTTGTGTTCCGTTTTTTGCAAATAAGAATAACTGAACATTTAGATGGATTAAGTTTCATGGAAGAGGTCGCACACCAATCGGATATTGCTACCAAATCAGCGCTTGTAAATCCCAAGAATCCAAAGGACTAGCGATTTTCTTATATACATATATTAAACAATCATCAGCAAATAATTTTATTTTGGATCGCATTGCACCCACAACGTCATCAATGAAAATTAAGAATAATCTTTTTTTATCTAACTGGGATCTCTTTCTCTGCAAAAATGATAGAGTTGCAGTTTTGAAGACTGACCTCCGTGCAAAACGACACGCCGAAGGTAGAGACAACGTCTTGGTCAGCTTGCAAAGCTTGACAATAAAAAAATACTAAATTTTAAATACAAAATAAAATCATAAGCTAAGAAATCAGCAGCGAAATTTACAATTCAGACTAAATTGGGTATCTAAGTCATTCATGTAAATGATAAACAACAGAGGCCCAGAATGCTGCCCTGGGAGAATCCAGAATAAGTGGGATAGACGCTGTCCACTTGGACAATCTTGTCTCTGAAAGGTATAGCCTCAAAGCCAATATTTAAATTTTAAATATTTTATCAAAGCCAATATTTAAAAATCAATATTTACAGTCTAACGGACAATTCAAAAATCAGACAATTCAAAAATCAGAGGCGAGTTCCTTGTGGTCCACTTTATCGCAAAGGCTTTTGCCAAATCAATAAAGCAACAGCATCAACTTGAAACCTAGAATCCAGGGCTGTAGAGACCTCATGCACAAAAGCCGTTAGCTGGGTTGTGCAGGAATAGTCGGACCTAAATCCATGCTGAGCAGCAGCAGAAAACAAATTTGCAGATTTGCGGGTCAGAAACAAATTCGCGGGTCAGATTTTTACATTTCTTACGGCGGAGAGATCATGACGGGTGTAAAGCTAACTCCGAGCTGCGAGGTAAATTTTTTCCATCTGCTCCAATGGAAAAAATTTACCTCGCAGCTCGGAGTTAGCGTTACCCCCGTCGTAGCCATAGATGATGAAGTTGAACAGCTGAGACCGCCATTGTGAAATTTCGTAGTTCAAGGAGACTCCCGCCAGAGCGCAGGTCGTTCGAAACAAGACGGGAAAAGGAACCTGAAGATTTTGACGCTGAACAGAGATGAGCGCTTTGTCCGTGTTTTTGATGATTCCACCCAACCCATCCAAGTCCAAGTGTGCAATATGTTGTTCTCTGAGCCTCCTCCACTGGCTCTGTTGACTCAGGTTGACTGTTGCAATTCTCAGGACGAACGGTGCCGCTGCCTCTTCTTGCCCCCTTCATGATGTGGTGCCTGTGCCGCCCACTCGGTCAGTCTCCAATGTGTGTTCGTCGTGCTCTGCCTGCTCCCTGTCACCAGTCTGTCGTTCGAGTTCCCGCGTTTCTGCTGCCTTGTGTTCTTGGTAGTGGATGATCCGAGTCGAAATGCCTTCCTGTTTCGTGCCTGGCTGTTCTTCCGGATATGACAAGTCGCTGTCTAAAATCAGTTTTTTTTTTCGACTTCCAAAAAGTCCTGAGCTTTTTGAGAAATGGCAAAAAACAATTCCTCGAAAAGATTTAGCCCTTTCGAACAAATCGTACATTCGCGAGAAGCACTTTTCATCAAGTTTAATTATGAGTGATCAATTTGTTGTTGCTGGCGAAAAAGTAGAACTGCCGCGGGGCAAGCCAAAACTGGCAACAGACGCAGTGCCGCATGTGTTTCCAAATCTGCCGTCATATATCTCCAAACATATTCTCCAAAGAAAAGGAAGTTTTCGGCTCAAAGCAAACGAGATGAGTCAGCAAGCATTCGTGACTCGAAAAAAGCAAAGACATTTTCGCAAGTTGCCGTTTCTGATGACACGCCAAAGGAACCGTCGACACCGACCTTCCCAGTTTTGGATGGTCCGAGTTTTGGTCAAGGGAGAAGTGTCTCTGACCACACTATTCTTCGAAATCGTGCTAAGTTCAAGTGCATTCGCAAGAATTGTAAAAGGTCAAACGTGCACTTCAGAGCGCAGAAAACAAGCTAACTGAGGCCAAAGTCGAAAATGACGCTTTGGTCCAGGAAATTCGGCATTTGAAAAATGAACGCCTTGAATGCAAATGCCGAGCGATCAGTGGCTTGCCTCTCAAAGAGCAAATCATTGTGAACTTGTTTCTGAAGAAGCAATCCGCAAAAAGTGCATCTGGAATGCGCTTCGATGAGTTTCTTCTTGACTGCATCAATATAAAATCTCCAAAAGGCTGCAGACATTGTCGCAGCCACGGACTGCTCCCTCTGCATTCTGCATCCCTGCTCGCCGTCTGACTCAAGGTCTGAAGTGCTCATTTGGTATGAATGAAAAAGCCCTGAAATGCACGAAGGATGCCTGGGACGAGGACAGCGCAACTCGAAGGGCCGGAATTGTCATCTTTGATGAAGTAAAACTTTCTGAGGAAATTCGGTTTTGTTCATCAAAAATGCAGGCGAGTGGTCATTGTTATAAAGTCTTTTGTTGTACTTCTGCATTCAATAGTATTTATTTAGGCAATTCCCCATTCATTTGCAGTCTCCGACCGAGCCCTTGTCATCAGCCCAAGAAAGCAGCCGCACAAAATGCACTGATAGGCCTGTGAATGTTCATCCAATCTTGAAAAACCATTTTAAGAGCCCAACTCCCCATAAAATAGACCCTTTTCGTGACACACCGCAGGTATGCCTGTGATGCTTTTACCTCTGATTGTTTTGCCTCTGACCTTTGAACTGAATGCCGGGAAAAGGGCAAAAGCGGAGAGGAAACTCTCAAAAGTATCTGGAAAGGGATTCAGGTTAGCCGAACTCAAAAAGACATTTTTAAATTTTTGTAAACGTTTTTTTCTCTCTGACGCAGACGATCCAAGAAAGATCGATTTCTGCGAGAAAATTGCACACTCATGTTTACTATTACTTCCGCTTTCCAAAAATATAAATTTCGTGAAAATCGGCCGGATAGGTTTCAAAATAATGACAAAAATCTAAAGTCTCCTCCGTGAAAACTCTATATGCAGCGTGCGAAAAGGAACAAAGCGGCCAGCGTGTTGCGATGCTAGCGACAATGCGCGGCCAAACGCAGGCAACTCAGCGACCACCGAAGCTGTTCAACTTCATCATCTATGGCTACGCCCCCGTCATGATCTCTCCGCTGTTAAAGACGAGAACAAGACCTCTTCCAAGAGGTTGGAGTGTACCCAATATCCCCAATCTCCTCAACATCCCCACTATCCTGAAAATTAACAACAAAAACTTGCTGAAAAAGGAAGGTGGCAGCTTCAGGAATTTTGCCGTGATAAAGTCTTCCCCTTACAATATTTTGGATTTAGCCCATGAATGCGATTAATAATATAGCTGTTTCCGCAAGAATAGGCTGAGAACAAAAAAAGATCTGCAAATGTTATCAAGAGATTTAACGATAAATATCTAATGACATTTTTCACCACTTTATGACAATAATTGTCGAGTTTTGAGATTGGCTTTGCCTGCAGCATCAGCTATAATAAGGAGGCCAGGTCATCCTTGTTGGCAGCAAAAGAAGGGAAATTTTGGCAGTGGATCTAATATTTTTGTTAAAATTCCAAAATTTCTGTAACCCAACCTGCGTCTCCGGCTTGGAGAGAGCCAAAGCAAAGGCATGTGAGGGCTTCATTCGGCATATAAATACAGAATCGCGAGAGATTTTCTCACTTTGTTTCAGAGAAGCTTTTTTCAAATGATCCTCCCATCAGCATGGTTGCGGTTGACCATTCGAAGATATTTGAATGCATGATTAGGTATTATTTGCATAAATGATAATTGAATTCGTGCAACTTATTCAATGGCTGCTGGGCAAGGGCTCGCTAATAAAAAAACAACAAAAAGCAAATGGTTTTATAGTTTTAGCTGTTTTAATCTGCATCGTCCAGGCGATTCGTCTGCTTTTCCCAGCTAAAATCCGACTGTCAGAGGCAAGGTTAATTCAAGCTCGACTTATTCCTTCAATGTCGGTTTTCTTTATAGGCTTTCTGAAAGAGAAAGAGAAATGGGCCATCGGCGCTTCGTCTCTGAAATGCCTGAACTCAACAGAGCCGATTTCCCACGATGCAGTCCCAATTAAAATTTTTCGGCCTGAACAATAATTGATATTCAATTCTTCAAGAAATTTAAAAAGTGTTAGAGAACGAAGGAGGCAAAACCATGTATGTTTGAGAATTTTAACAGGTGCGACACCCAGAAATTCCGTTGTGTTTCTCTTTTCTGCAGTTCCTCATTGTCAGTTTTGTCTCTTTGTGTCATGTCACCTGCCGTGGGTATTTTGACCATAGAGAAAAATAATTCGAAAAAGCAAAACAGAACACAAAATTTTTTATCGGACCAAAAAACCCACCTCAACCCTTCTGCGGTATCAAATCGTTTTCCATGCTCCAGTGTTTGTGAACTATGATTTTGTGCAATATGATAAATGATTTTGTGCGTAAAATGCGGACGTTAGTCTTGCAAAGGCAAGTTTGAAGTTAATCGTGTCCCGAAAACCGGCGGGCAAAGAGTTAATTTGACAACTGTGGGTAATTGTGCTCAGCACGGCTTCCCCAACCAATAAATGGGCTTTGGATTTTTCATTTTCTAATACCCTGTACCTATATACCATAGAGCAGACAAGAGTTCTAAACCCAGGGCAACTTACAGCAACGCTGATATTTTACGTGTATACATGTCTATTATTCGTACAAGACCAGCCAGTTTCCGGCAGCGCACACGCATGTTTCAGATAGAATAGAAATCCAATCCAATGCGGGAGGCAACAGAGGAGTCCTCTCGCAGAATATCTTCTTCTCTACAAAAAAGCCTTTCCAACCAATCCTTTCCAAATTTCTCTCTTGCATGCCAGGGAAAAGGGATAACGCTTCCATGGTCTGGGGACGGAGCTTCAGTTGCGCGCTTCTGAGAAACTGTGCTCCCATCGTCTCAGACCCACTTGTAACTATTTACTCATTTTGACGAAGTTCTATTTTTGCGTGCAAAGGTTGCTCTGTTTCGTTCAGCATGGATAGACTTCTCTAGCAGTTTCCATTTTGAGGTTCATATTTAAAACTGGTCACTGAATAATTGATGTTAATTGCCGCAACAACCAGGCAGAAATAAAGGGGTTCTCGGACCAATATGCGTATCTAATCGTTCATGATAACTATAGTTCCATCTATCGTACAGGAAGAAGAGGTTGGCTACCGCAGAACGGTTTCTCGTTCAAATCACGGCGAAGTTGTTTGGGACACGTTTTCTCGGACATCATTTTCTTGACGTCATTTTCATAGGTCATGATCTGACGACTTATCCGCGACAAAGTGGACGATTCACGGAGTGATTTGTGGAAGTCGAAAAAAATGCTTTTCACTCAAATGTCAAAACACATTTCTTTTTAATTCTTTCTTTCCCAGGACAATTAGGGACTGGAATAGTCTCTCTCCCGTCTCCCCATTTGTGACTAGCACCGCAGCCCGCCTGGGCGTCGCACCACGTCTTCCCTAACCATCATTCTTGTTGTTAACATGTTCCACATTGCTGATTGTTTCGTTGTTTTGTCCATGTTGTTGATTGCATTTATCTCATCTTGACTCTCTCATCTTTGACTCAGAACTCTGTTCGTCGACCTGCCACCATCAACTTTGTGGCAGTTTTTTGAAAATAATAATAATAATAATAAAAACACCAATAATTTTCCATTATTTGCCAACGATGTGCATCCATATGTGAAATTGGTTATTTAGTTGCAGTTGAATTATTGTATTGGCATAATGACAACTCCGCCGCTTGATTTCTGCGAATACTATCGCGCTGCGAAAATTATTGGTAGGTGCATTTCCAGTTCATTGCCCACCGAGGGGTCATTTAGAAATGGCAATGACAACATCACGCAAAACACCATGACAGTCGTGTGAGGCGTGAAGTTGCATCAAGCCCTGTTGAAATATGATGGCCCGGATCTTTGAAATTTCTCCTGTGTCATGTGCATCAAGAATTTCGGCAGACCCTTCATGCACGATGAGAATAGACATCTGATCTGGATTTTTGTTGCAATTCTCTTTCTGGGTACGCTTCAATTCGGTACGCGCAATTCGGTTGAACTTTACAATCAATTGCAACCTAGAGATGAACAATCAATTGCTAACCAATTGCAATCAATTATTGGACCTTGTAGATGAGATAATATCAAACAGTGCATGGTTGATGAGAAATAGACGGGTACCAACCAGTAGATTGGCAACAAGCATTTGGCTGAAAAGGCAGCAGTTGAGAAATGCAAACCGAAAATCACGTTCCGGAAGTTAGTTACGAAAAGGTGCACCATGCAGCTGGATTTTACCATGATGCAGTTTTATACCCACAATTCATGGTTTTCCTTGTTTTCCGAAAGCAAGATCATGCCGTCCTTCCTGTTTGGTTTGAGTGTAGGTACTTATTTTTTCGCAAAAATCCACCGTTGGTTTAACAAAACTTCAGCTCATTCAATTTCAAAGTACCGGGTTTTTCAAGCAACTTTGGACACAAGTGTCACCCAACCGCTGGTGCCTCGCTTGTGGAGTTCTTTGCAAGCAGTCAAGTATAAGCAACAGCGCGCGGCCAATGTGATCACGCTGGCGCGTGGTAAAATGACAATCTCCAATGCATGGCTGGCACCAAGGTAATTTAAATATGTATTTAAATTACCTTGGCTGGCACCCCGCAGTTTCTGATGAATACAACCGCACTCGCACTGTGGCCAGATGTGGTAAGACTCCGATATCCAGCGATGCGTGGTTTTCCCAACCTATCCTATCCTTTCTAATAACCTAACCTAACCCATTCTATAACCCATCACGTGCCAATTCAAGGAAATTGAAAAAATCGAAAAGTGGGACGGTACCGCCCACGAATTTAGGCTGTATAGCCGCTTCCTGAAAAACCCGGTTGTCAACTCCAGAATTGTATGGCCATGCAATGCACCCATCGTGTGCACTGCGGTGGATGTATTTTCGCAGTGTTCTGCAAACGTTTACGTTTCGTAGTTTTGCTTCGTTTAACATGTTCGCGAGGATGTCGCGAGGAAATTTGACGGATTCCTCCTTCTCTTGTAGTTAGGTGTACGTTGATCCCAGATTGCTTTCTGGCAATACATGGCGCAGGGAATGGTAACAGCATTAATTGGGCCCATACACTGTGCAATTAAATTTAATTGCATGCAGATGCAATTAAATCCGAGTCTAAAAATGATGACTGAAAAGACCCATGTGCGTAATGATAGTGACCCATTTTTGGTGGACATGTCACCATCCTAATTTATTCCTAGCTCATTGCCATGACAATGAGCTTGTGCTTAAGTTTCACCGTTTCACAGAAAAAAATCCTTTGCAAATTTAATGCAACATATTTGACAATTTCACATTTGTTGACAAAAACGGGACAAAAAACCCATTCGGCCAACACGGTGAAAAAAATGAAATTTTTTGGCATGAGGCGAATTTTCATTCGCCGTCTGAAACATGTGGATACACCCACGCACAGCCACAAAGAACACCCACTGGCAACATACACACCCACGAACAGTTAAAAAAGGCCAACCCACGCACGCAGCCAAAATAGACCCGCGATCAACCAAAAACACCAACGAACGCACAACCAAAATTGGCCCATCAACAGCCTGACCAAACCAAACCACCGTAATCTAACCTCCCAATATGACCTCCGACGATAGTCGCGTGAGTACAAGAAAAGTGGACATTTGTTGCATCACGTAGATTTTCAGCCGTAAATTGATGGGGACACCTCGCGATGTTTCCCCGCATTGAACCTTGAAGGCGGGTGCTTTGCCGTGGAAAGCCCATCTTGCGATGTCCCCCATCACATGGGCATAAACATATCTCTTCGTATTGTCGTTTTCTATATTTAGCATCTAAATGCTCATTTCTTGAGCTCTAACGATTTTAATTGCTATCACATCTGTAGGCGAAAAACTTTCCGCTTTGTTTCAGCTCGTTCCACTAGATCCATCATCTGATTTTTAGTTTCGGAAACTTTCGGATAATTATTGTGCCATGTTTTTGACGGTCTACGCGGTGCGGCTCAAATTGGATGGCCAAGTTCATCTCAAAATCTCCCTTCATCGCTGACTTATTGGACACTTATTTCTTTATAAAAGTGCGATCGGTTCGATTTTGGTGAAGTCCAAGGCAATTGGAAAATTGTCTTCAGTGTAGGTACTAATGCTGGCGAAAAAGCACCCCTTCTGTTCGACTTTGCTTCTCAAATCTTCTGAACCTTATTATGCGAACAAACTCCAAGGAGAAAATGAAGGATCCCATGCGAAGGACTTCTGTGACCACGATATTCAATCCTCGGAAGTTGAAATCTCCAAGAAGTCGAACTCCAAGCGTTGTGGTGACCGATGACGGGTCAGTGCCCTCTCTATCACCACCTCCTTCGAACTGCTCAGGTCCTCCAGTTGGTAGGGGCGGCGTACCTTCCACCCGCAAAAATGGCAGTCCCGCCGGAGTGGCTATGGGTGCGCCTCTAGTGTCAAGTCTCAGTAACTCGGTGGAATCTGGCTACAAGAATTACAACCAGGATCCCGAATGTGCTTCCATATTAGGGACACAAGAATTGTCTCAAAGTAAGTTTTTTTTTCTTTCTTGAAGTTTAATACGAAGATAACGATTCTTCTGAAGAGCTTCACTGAACAAGCCTTAACTTTGGTATCCCTGACCGCATGTGGACTGGACGATTCACCATGCACCATTCGCATCAACTAAATTGTTGCTAAATGCGTTTTGGCCAATCTAGGCGGGTCCTCCCTCAACCTGGATATCAAGTTGGATCATCCCTCCTTGTACAAGTGCGTGAGACGAAATATTTAGGGATAACTTTTTCAGATAACCTCTCATGGAGTGCACACATTGCTTCAACCATTCGCAAAGCCAGTTCTACCCTGGGCTGTGTATACCGTAACCTTAGAGGTGCCCCAGTTGAGGTTAAAAAACGCGCCTATGTGTCGTTAGTTCTCCCTATCCTGGAATATGCAAGTGGCGTCTGGGATCCCGTAAAAGCGTGTGATATCGCAGCAGTAGAGCAAGTCCAGCGCCGGGCAGCCAGGATTATTTCTGGCAAGTTTGACAGGTATTGCAGCGTTTCTTCAATTCTTAAGGATCTCGACTTAGTTCCCCTTTCTGTTCGTCGCCGCGAGCATCGCTTGCGGCTACTGAGTGGCTTTATTACAAATGACATAGACGCGTCCCTTCCGAGTGGCTTCTCAATCAAACAGTTGCGGCGTCGTACTGACAACGGCATGTCTCTTATGATACCTCGTTCAAGAAGTAGTGTTCTCCAGAACTCCTTTTTTCCGAGATCGGCCTTAGATTGGAACGGACTCCCTGGATCATCTAAAATTTTGAAAAATGCGTCAGCTTTTCACGCACACCAGCCAACGTCCTAGTTGGCCTTTTTACTCTGTTTTAAGTTTTGTACATTGTGTAAAATTTGAACAATTTTGACTATGGATTATGTCCACGATTGTAAACGTGTTTTAATTAATCATTACTTTATCATTTTTAACCAGCGCCAACTCTATTTGCCTGGTATCTTTGCACAATTACAATTACAAATTCGTCAGGAGGGTAGGTGGGTATAGGTAGACTACTTTAAGATCGGGTTGGGGAGGTTACAGATTAAATTTTTGGGTAATCCAAACGCCATAACGGGCTAAAGTGATATCTCCCCCGGTCCACACGTAGCCAGATATTCCAAAAGTTTCCAAATTTCAATGACATACCGCACCATCACTCTGTCTGCAAGCTGTCCAGGCCGTCACAAAAGTGAATGTGGTGTTTGGATAACGGTAGTCGGTATGCCAGTCCTTAAATTCCATTTTGAGCTCTAAGAAGGGGTTGTTAGAAGATTACTTTGTGACCATTTGTCCAGAATGGGGGTTTACGTGAGACCCAATTATTGACAAAGAAAGAGACGGTGTCCAGAAGAAAGCAAATAGGAGTCCGTGATTCAAAATCCTATCTTTTATACACGAATTTGAAAGCGTGCCTTCAAAAATGTCTGCCGTGAAATTGGCAAACACAAAAAGCTTATCAGCTCCTTCGTTCGCCAGTGAAAAACTGTAATAATGCATGACGACGTTTTTTCATATGCGTTTTCGGTAGTGCACAAAAGCCAAACAAAATCTCTATAAGGGGGCACGAAGGAGGCGGTAGCCTCACGCCTCTGTTTGCTTGTTATATACTTTTGGTAAATGTTGAGTGGCACATGACACACCGCCCATGGGCATTTAGTTTTAAAAGGGCGAAATTAGGTAGTAAAATGTCAAAATCGATCGTTCATTTTCCTATTATGAAATTCCGTTCATACGATGTACACACAAGTAGATTATACACAGTGGGTATGTTGGCAGAATAGCGAGAGTTGAGAAAGCCCAATTCGGGTTCGCCATTCAACAAAACAGTTTTCTGCTGTCTGCCATATAGTTATTTTCGGACAAAAGTGGACACATGAGGTGCGTAACTATTCACATTCTCGACAATGCATTTGTAATTTGAACACGATTTGGAGCCCGTGCTCATAGGTCATGAACAATTTTCTGTTTAAGCTGCGAAACTGTATCCTATTTTTTTGATGTTTTTAGAACATGCTACTGTAAAAACAAAAATGTTCCAATCGGTGACCCTTCTGCAACCTATCAATTTATCCGAGTTTCCGATATTCCTCCGCTAGCAGTGTGTTTTCCGACTTCACATTCCGCATCTCTCCCCTTGTCCAGCTCATGCTCCTCCCAAGAGGTGTACTCCCTCGAGCAAAGTTGTACCGCATGCAATTCAGTCACTTTTTACATGTCAACTTCAGTGAACATATCAATTCACATTTCCCGACGCGAAATTGAAGAGCTTTTGTCCCAGCTTAAAGAGCAAAAAATCATCTGGTCTTGATGGATTGCATTGATGGATGCAATCGATTTATTGAGGCCCTGTCTTTTGAATTGCTCCATTTTCTCGATCCATCTGTGGAATTGCGAGCACTTCGAAATTCCCATGACAATGGAAAATTGCTAAAGTAATTCCGGTTCCCAAAAAGGCCTGGTCAGCATTTTCCATCTTCCTATCGCCCGTTTTCTCCTTAAAAGCAATTCAGCAGAACGTTTTCGAAAAAATTACATTGCCAATCTGACCAGCATGGATTTCGCCCACGTCTTTCATGCACCACAAAACGGATAAAGTTTGCTCACGAGATTGGCTGTGCACTTGATTCTAAACTCAGGGTTAATGCCATTCCCGTAGACTTTTCAAAAGCTTTTAACGTCATCCCTCACGATAAACTGCCTTTAATTTTCACAGCACAAATCTACCTTCACAACTCAGAAATAAATACGCGATTATTTGTTTTCATGCTTTTTTACAGTAACCGATTCATTTTTTTACTCCGTCATTCCAGCCTCTCTTTGGAGTGCCCCAATGCAGTGTCCTTGGGTCCCTCTTGCTTTTCAATTACATGAAGGATCTTCCGGAAGTATGTATGAGCTCTGTGCGTCTTTGTGCTGATGACTTCATAATCCATAGTGACACAACCGGACCTGCCTAGGACCGTTGGCCTCTTGCAAGCTGACCTCATTGTTCTTGTTACCTGTCTCGCGAGTGGGGCTTCTCCCCCAACCCGTCGAAGTCACACTGCGTTTCCTCTGTTCAGGCATCCACAGCTGCGAGGTGAATCTGCCTTGCCGCCACAATTTTAGTGAAAAATTCTTCCACTTTCTGACCAAGTTTCTAAAGTCAAGTTTTTTTGTCAATGAGTTATTATCTAGCAATTTGTCCAGGGGTTGAAGAAAAACTCACCAAGAGGCTCAGAGAATGATTGTCGCAGCACTTACATTATTTTCCTTTGGAGAGTTGTGTTCTTATAGTCGTGATCTCAGTAATGGATCTTACACGTATGTTTCTTCGGGATGTATTCGGTCGTCGGGATCATGCTCAGAGTCGTCCAAAACTGGAAATATGGTTTAGGTAGTTGGAATTCCTCCGCGAGTTCAAATTTTATGACAAATTTGATGCCACGTTTGACTGATAGCACAGATGAAAACTTGTATTTTACTTTTCGTTTTCAGCCTCTTTGCACGAAACCAACAATAACATCACCAGCAACAGTAAGGATGCCACATCAACGTCATTCAATATCATTGAGAAGCTATTTGTTGTCAGAGATGCTTTTTGCTCGAAAAGAGCCAAAAAGGTTCGTGATTTTGTGTTGCACGTGCAAGATACCTAAAAACCAACGAGTTACCTTAAAAGCCAAGATACCTAAAAACTACCCATACGTATATACATGTATTCGTACGAAAAAAAATCTGGTTGCAACTTCATCCATTAGGTACCCATATCCGCATAGAATTTTATAAAGCGCGATCGATTTCTAATTTGTTCTCTGTTTTGCCGAATAAAAGCCTGTGAAGAAGTGAAAAAGAGGAGAGAAGGAAGGGAAGAATTTTGTCTTGAAATGAATTGAGTAAAAGTAGTCGCGACTCGCGAGTTTTTCCAGTTTAAGGTCTAAACGGGTTTCAGCAGACTCGCATATTTTTTTTTCCAATCCACTTCCGCGGACAGCAGCATCGCAACAGCCAATCACGTCGTCTCAATTTGTGACGTCATCAATTTTCGCATTTTTGCCTTGCCACCGCTTTTTGCCATTTGGCGTGTTTGCCACCGCTTCGCAATTCTTTCTAGGGTCACAATAGGGTTAGGTTAGGTCAGGTTAGGTTAGGTTAGGTCAGGTTAGGTTTGGTTTAGTTTGGTTTTGAAATTTGGATGTTGAAATTGGCTGGAATTCCCAACAGCCAATCAGAGACGCGCTTGCGGAAGTGGATTGGGAAGACTCTGGGCAGACTCTGGGCAGCCTCAACGGATTTGGCAGACTTACGGCCGTATTCCCCATCGAAATTCACCCTCATGCCAGGTTCAACTCAATTGCCAATTCGACAGACGGATTCATCGTTCGCAACAATGGAAAGGGAATAAGCGTTGCAGGTAAGAAATGAAATTTTCTCAACATAAATCTATCCATTGAATTAGCCATTGAGATGACCATGAGGGTGAATTCCAATGCGGAAATACGGCCGTCAGTCTCTTCAGACTGGCCAACACAGCAATGGGTCACAAGGCACAAAGCACACGTGAAAATGCATTGGCCGGTAATGGGACTGGGGCAGAAGTGGACAGAGGCCGACAAAAAATTCTGCCTCAGTCACATTCTGCCCCAGTCCGTTCTATCCCAGTCCCCCGACCCTTACCGACCAATGCATTTTCACGTGTGCTTTGTGCCTTGTGACCCATTGCTGTGTTGGCCAGTCTAAAGAGACTGGGGTCGGGGGACTGGGATAGAACGGACTGGGGCAGAATGTGACTGAGGCAGAATTTTTTGTCGGCCTCTGTCCACTTCTGCCCCAGTCCCATTCTGCCTCTGTCCCATTCTGCCTCAGACCCATTCTGCCTCTGTCCCATTCTGCCTCAGTCCCCTTCTGCCCCAGTCCCATTCTGCCTCAGTCCCCTTCTGCCCCAGTCCCATTCTGCCTCTGTCCCATTCTGCCTCAGTTCCATTCTGCCTCAGTCCCATTCTGCCTCTGTCCCATTCTGCCTCAGTCCCATTCTGCCTCTGTCCCATTATGCCTCAGTCCCATTCTGCCTCAGACCCATTCTACCCCAGTCCCATTCTGCCTCAGTCCCAATCTGCCTCAGTCCCATTCTGCCTCAGTCCCATTCTGCCTCAGTCCCATTCTGCCTCACTCCCATTCTACCCCAGTCCCATTCTGCCTCAATCCCATTCTGCATCTGTCCCATTCTGCCTCAGTCCCATTCTGCATCAGTCCATTCTGTCCCGATCACCGGTCCCGCCGGTAACACATTGCAGAAAATTCAAGAGAAGTGCAATTAACAAAAGTTTTGGGGCACCCTGAAAATTTTAAGTTTTTGCCATTTTGTTTTTTTATCTCGCTTCAGTTGTACTGCGGCGTCCTAGTAACAGCTTCGGTGACAGGGTCGTGGGTTGGTTCAACTCATCTGATAAAGTCTGCTTACCTACTTCCTGAACGAGGTGCCGAATATGAGGATGGAGAAATGCCATTTTATCATTCGGATTCGGACAGCCAAATTTTATCGCCTTCCAGTTCTCAAGCATTTGAGGATTACAAAAATCCAAAAGTAAGTTTTCGCACGACAGCTCTTCCGACACTGAAAATATGCCAACCCACACCTACGTGTACAGACCAAAAAGTACCTACATCGTTTGATTTCACATTTAACTTTAATAATGACACACGTCAGTTTGTTTTCTATGTTTTGACGTGCCAAGATATGTGTATACTGGCCGGAGACATCGCCACCGAGATGGCGCAACCTCTCCAAGGCGGTCAAATTTTTCCCGCTGGAGTAAATGGAGAAAATTTCCCTCGCAAATCGGAATCAGCGGTACCTACTTCACGATCTCACCGCCTTTTATAAAAGAGTAAAAAAATTACATCGCCACATCACTTGAGCTGATTCACGAAAGTGCATTTTGACCTAAATTTTGTTCGCCCACCGGCAAGATATTTTTTTATCTTGCTTTTTTTTTCTTCATAAATACACACACAGTTGGTGGCTCCTGGTTTTACATTCTGCGTCTTGATCCTTGTCTTGTTCGGCATATATTTTCAACATCCTTTTTCATACATTTTAAAGCACGGGGCAATGTAATTCTCCATCTCGCATGCGCCGCAAAACGCATTTCACGAAGGAATGCTTTTTGCAGCGCGTGCCAGATGGGGAATTACCTGGCACCGTGCTTTAAAATTCTGACAAAAAGCTCCAATGACTGAAGACCGTGTATATTTTCAACATACTTTTTTCAGCAATTTTTGAGAAAAATAAAAAAACTGAGAACCCTATTTTTGTCTTCAGTTCTTTTCAGAAGGTCTATTTCCAGCAATTGTATATTTTCAAAATTCGAATCTGACGCCTTGAACTCACACCTGTTTTCTTTTCCATCGCAACGAATATAGATCAAAAGAGCGTTCAGTGCTCCGTTTTTTACAACGTGGTTCTGCGCAGCATGGACAGCATTGATATTTCCGATCTTCCTTGTCACTCAGCTGGTTGCTGACCCTCGGACGGTTTCATTTTCAGCCATTTTCAAAGAGAGCGTTCAGTGCTGGACTGAAAGAGGAATAACTGGAGGTGGGTTGTGATGTGGTTGTGATGGGATTGCATTTTGGTTGGGTTTGCTATGACGCTGTACTTTTCAGCCAAATTCACAACATCGACTTGAGTTCAGGATTCCACTTGATTCAAGTGGCGAAGCGGGGCTCGAATTAGTTCTCAAATGGAACCACTGGAATCGAGATCAATGTGGTGAATTTGGCTATTTTTATGTAGGTAGTATAACTAAAATAAAATCATCTGTTTTTTGTTTCGCGTCGTCATATCGTCATTCCATACTGGCAACAGTAGAAAATATTCCGCGAATTCCTAAATTGCTGATTTGTGGACATGAAGCGCTCTCAAGGGATGCCACGGGCAGTTTAAAAGGCATTCAAAGCGCCACATTATGGTTTTTCAGCTCTTTTTGAACCAATCCAAATGATTCGGAATACATAGGTTCGTCAAGATCTGGCTCATTGCCGTTTTCGGGAGGAACCACAGAAAGTGAAGGAAATGAGCCCGATGACATACCTGTGCAAAATAAATGGGAGCAAACGAAAATACAGCATTTGCGCATACCGGATAAATGGCACAAATCGATCCGTGATTCTTGATTTGTCAAGATCCAGGGAATATTTACGGTGAAGATTCTAAAAAAAAATACTCAATACTACAATTCGTTTTTTCCGCGCACCATACGAAACTGGAATTCTCTCCCGGTAAGTTCACCGATTCTCGTTCTCTAAATGGCCACCGCGGGGGAAAATTTTTCCCTTTTTTTTGCATACCTATTGGCACATGTTTTCCTCTGCTCGTTCGTTTTTTTCATTTTGTTGATTTTATTCTCTTCTGACGGGCCTTACGGCGACAATGTTCACCCATTAATGTGAACTAATTTTAATAAATTGCAATTGAAATTGAAATTGAAATTGAATTCTTTCGAATTTTATTTGCGAAGTAACACTCTTATTTTACGAAATGCGAGTACGTCCGACCATTGATGGCTTACACTGCCAAGCGATCCTTTCGGACCCCCATTCCCAAGTCTCGGTCAACATAATTGCGAGTTACTGGCGCACCAGAGAACAGCAGCATGCTCTGTGAAGGTGTTCAGTTTCGCTCAGTTTCGACTCAAACGTTTCAATTGAACTGTTTACAACATGGTGAAGCGTCAGAGGCGAAAAAACATAAATAAAATTGCACTCGAGAAAACAACAATGAGACAGCAAAGGGCAAAAACAGCAAAGGTCAATGCAGATGGAGAGGTGAACGGATTTGATCGGGTAACTCGGGGCACACTAGGGAGTAATGTTCGGACAGAATTATTGAATGATGCTGAGCTCTTCTCTGTTGATAACTGACAATGAGAGAGTGGCTGGGAACAAGTGCATTCCACTCTCTTATTGTACGTAGAAAGAAATTGTTGAAAAACTGCGTGAAACGGAAACAGGGGACATAATGTGTGCACCGTTATCGGTTCGTCCGTAGTTGGGGGTTGCTCGAACATGACAGTTTTCGTTGAACGTAACCTCGAAATATGGAACTGAATTATGATTCTGGAGGTCTTGCTTAATAGCATCGGAAAGCGAAGAATAACTGGCTGTGTCTTTGCGAGCTGACTGAAAAATATATTGTCGTTGGCAGTTTTGGAAAAACTTATGGCAGTCCCACTGTGCATTGTATCCTTCGCCGGGTAGAGAAGCACATCAAACTCGTACCTCTCCGAACCCCCATGCGATTAATTATTATTACCCTGTCGGAAAATCAACACATGGGAATTTCTGACACATCGGGAGATCCAACATTTTCGAGAGAATTTTCCAATAACTCGGCCGTGTCTATTTTCCTTTTCCTCACCGCTGCATATGCGGGTTTGCATTTTGTCTTGGCTCGATATTGACGAGTTTGCTCTTTCGCATAAAAAGGGTTAACCTCTGGATTAACAAGTTTTCACGAGTACCTGCCAACTGGTCAGGTTGCATCGAGCTCGCAGTGGCTTGTTTTTGTCATCTCTAACAGTTAAAAGTTCGTACGCAGGTTTGCACCCATTGCAAGGTTTGCATTGCACACACCAAACTCATTGACTCTGGAATCTCTTGCGGTGAGGTTACCAAAAAGAACATCCCGTAACAATGGGACGCCAAGCATACCCCATGCATTTGTGGCCGGGTTTGGCACGCACATGAATTCATTGCTCAGGCATGTGCCTGTGGATGGTAAAACAAAGCTTCGGCGTCAACCCACATTTGCGGTGGTGGCAGGCAGTTAAAAATTCTAGCTCATAGGCAACGAAGACACCAAAGATTGGATTCCTTGGCGAACTGGTCAGAAACTTTTGAAAACCCCGTTCGTTCTCTCGTCCAGCTTTCATGTTGGCGTGCAGCTACTGCAAAGTCTCATCAAGGTCAAGTCCTCTACCGAATGCCGACGGTAATTATAGTCTCTATGAAACTTTTTTTTCCTCACACGCTTTCTAAAGAACTTGGCTGCCAAGCGGAAGAGCATAGGGAACAACCTGCGCTTCAAGGAACGCTTATATCTCTTCATTTTTCGCGTATATCATAGTGCTCCAGCCGTTCCAACTTTAATTTTGTTTACCTTTTGCTGTTGTGTGTGGAGGGAATAGCAAAAAAGGCACGCCATGTCGGCTTTATGGTATACGTATTTGCCGACATAGGAATACCTGCAAGTACATAATTACACAAGAAGCTTTTCATAAAGAAGATAAAGCCCACCTTTGAAAATTTGCTGTCGTATAGGAAAATTCCATAAAGGGTGATTTTTTAACATGATACTTCGTATGAGAGAGAAAAATCATATGTCTTGCAATGTTTGACGAGATCATCTACACATGTCTCTGCCTTAAATTGCATTTCGGAAGTTCGTCCAATTCAAAATTCTATTTTATTTCTCTCGTGCGTGGAATGGGTTGACAAACACCACTTCACTGTTCCCGTGCAGCTGTACATGGTTCGATATTCTCCAAACTTCCAAGGTTTTGCAGCTTTTTTGTCGGCGTGAGTTTGCCTGGCTTTGGATTTTGTGAGGACAGAGATCAAAAACTCGCAGGAGTATCAGCAACCAAAACATGTTGCCAAAGATGGTGGTTTGCAAACTTGTGGGATTTTTATAGGTAGGTAGGTACAGGTATCAGACGCTGCTTTCAGCAGGTTATTATGCCACAAGGCAATATGTCAATGGAGAGCAGCAAGTTCTCACATATGACAGTAAAATGTCATCATATACCTGGGAAGGGGAAGGGAGGGAAGGGAAGGACACACGACCGTCGGCTGCATTATTCGTAAGGATAGGAAAGGGTAAAGGAAGGAGGGGTGAGGATGGTAGGTATAGGAGTATGGAAAAACATATCATCGGAATGTGGACGGGGCCTAGTCATATAGCATTCAATACAGGCACACAACAGTCATACACACGCGACCCAAACATTTTACGTAACATTCCTATGGGGTTCTAGACCGCTCGGTGGTCTGGCAACCCCATTTATTTGAACAGTCCAACACCATCTCGTTAAATCTCTGCGCATATGTATATGTATTTGTTTTACGTTATACTTGAGCCAGACTTCTGTTGAGTTCGATTTCTGCGTCGTCAGAATGGCCTCCAAGTCGATGTTTAAGGACGCCTGACGACCATAACTGTATTTCTGGCAAACGCACATTTGATTGCCAAAGCATGCAGTACAGTGTCAGGAAAAAGCCGCGCATTTTGGCAAGAATTATTGTTTTCGGACTTTATTATTTTTGCATTGCTTGTCTCCAACTTTCCACTTCTCTTTGCAAACAATTTTAATTTGTTGGTGACCGTGAGCACAAATTCGCAAATGGCGGGCGAAGTGAAAGGGCACTTTTTTAACTGGTTACCAAATTTTGCAAAAATTCGCTCATTTTCTCTTGAATGTTTTGTGTGAGTGTGACCAGTCAGCAAGCATCTGCGCCGAGTTTGATTATATGGGTGCAGTGAACCATGTTGCCGATTCACATGGGCGGATATCATTGGGCTTTTCACCTGCCGAAAAGTTCTCTTGGGTGGCCTGCCGTCTGCGCCCCAAAGAAGGTTTTTGGGATGCACAACAAAAGCTATCTTGGAATTATGCCAGCTATTGCATTTGGTTATTTTTTGTGTTGATTTTCGTCAAGTCTTTGCATCCCACATAAAATTCTGTATTTTGTGGTTTCTCTCTAATGTGGGGCCTGCAGGTTAGTGGGCAAAAATGTGAAAACGGAGAGATTGTTTGCAGAACAGAAGAAGAAAAATGCGCTGGCTTAAGTTAACTAAAATGGGAATCGTTTGCCATTGCAAAAGAGTCGAAACTGAAATATCCTTTGGCCTCTACACTTTTTGCACTTTTGCACATGCAGTTGTGAAGTATAATTTTCAGAAAAGGAAATTGGTACGTGAACTCGTTTCGTACTTCTGCAAGGAATTTTCATTCCTGTTTGATAAGCGTGGAACTCCTGCCATTTTGGAAAAACGTTCTTGCACTGACATGTGCTACCTGGCGCGTTTTTTTTTAATTTCCTTTGTGTCTCCGACACAAATCTCTTTGGAACTTTAAAATTACTTCAGCACAGATTGATCCAATGCTCGTATACCTATAGTCGTGTTCAGTCTGATTTTCTTTTCCTGAATGAATGATATATTCAGTTCAATTTCAATTTGATTGAAGTGGATGAAAGCGTTTCGGTGTTTCCATAGTTTCTGTCGAACTTGCCTGGAAGGTAAAGATGGGTGTTTCAAAATGTGAAGAGAGGGTGCACAAGAACAAGAGGGGCCAACTGCCTAAAGGGCCTGAAGAATGGCAAAAATCAAGCTCGTTTCTGCAGTCCCCCTTTTCTCTAATATTCGAATTTTGAAGCACATGATGAAGCTGTGCGCATGTTGCAATGCTTTTATCGCTTGCAATGCGATCAGTGAGACCTCCACCGTCGCGAACTTTATATATGTGGTGCTTAGGTGGGTGTCTTTGATATACCGTTGAAGCCGAATTTTGCTCTGATTCCTTTGCGCTTTTATAATTGTAATATTTGACGTGTTTTTCTGCCAGCAGTTTAATTCTTGGAAGTGGGAATTGCCGCGTCAGGTATCTAATTTAACCATAATTTTTTTGCCAGGCGAGGCATGAAATGCTTACTCCAGTTGCTGTTAAAACACCCTGTCTTTTCTACGACAAGAGGAAATCGTTAGGAGCTCCTAGGAAAGAGAAGGGAAGGAAAGTGGAGAAGTGGACTGGCAGGAATTGCAATAAACGAGAGTACCTACTGGACTTTGACATGATCAAGATGTCTTTGAAATTGGAATAAGTCCGTGTCCTTTCGCTTTGTGCAAATATTGAACTTTCTCTTCGAAGAACTTCTGCCTGGTTCCACCTTTTCTTCTTCCACCAAGCTTCTGCAAATACGAATGGAGAAGTTTTCGCTAATTTGGCGTTGAAATGATTTTGTTCAACTCCACAATAGCCAAAGGAATCTCGATTTTGAGCTGAATGTCCTCAAGAGGTATCCGCAAATAACAATACCCGATCCGAGATGGTGAATTCGTAAAACTTCAGATGTTAATATTGGTCTTGGTGTTCGTTCGAAACTTTCTGTCGTTGGCTTTGGCAACGATGCACTTTTGCGAAAACTTTACTTCGCGGAAATTTGAGCTCGAGATCTTTGACCTTTTTCGTTGCAATGCGGCACTTTAATTTCTACCTTGATCACGGAGGCAAAACTTTGGGGAAAGTTCTATTGTGGGAAAGTTCTCATGTGGGGAAAGTTCTTTTATGGGGAACTCCTTCAAATATCTCGGAATAATTCATGTCATCAGAACTCAACTGGAAAGAACAAATTAATCACGTTGCGTCTCAAAGGCTAAGAAATCGCTTGGAGTGATAATGAGAAATTTGAGGGACTCCTCTGAAACAGTTAAACTTAATGCATATATGACATCAGTGCTGCCGATACTTGAATATGCATGCAGTGTCTGGGATCCAGTGCTAAAGTCACACATAGAGTTGCTTGAAAAAGTTCAAAAGCTGGCGATACGATTTATTACCAATGATTTCTCCCCGAATTCTAGCATAAAAACTAGAGCAGAAAAACTTGGGCTCTCCTCCCTGGCCCTCAGAAGTATCAGGATGCTCACAATCATTAAAAGCATTCTCAGAGGGAAATATAAAATCAAAATCCCAGACATGTTCATTGCGTTCAACAGCCAGGCGCAATACTCATAATTTCGTGTTTGACTATCCTCTTATCAAGTCAAAAATACTTCTGAACTCTTTTTTTCCTCGCACGATCAGAGAATGGAATAAGTTACCACCTGATTTTGACCTTAAAGGTGACATAAATCAAGCAGTTCTGAGAAGCCAATTTTAAATCAAGAGCTAACATTCAGGAACACTGAAAATAAAGGGGTGTAGTTTTGCACATTTTTTGTTCTCCCAGTTGCTACTTTCGGGGGTAAACGATGTTTACAAGCCAGGGTAGGGTTTGGGATGACGGAGGTGTGTGGAGTTGCACCTTTTTATTTTCAGTGAATGAAATCACTTTGGAAATGAAGGCAAGAGTCTGCTGGTTGTCGTCCAATTCCGTTTATTTGCCTCGCTGAACCAGTTTTATGATTGACTTAATTTTCGATAAAATTGACGAACGCCTTTGTGCCCGATTTCTTTTATTTTATTTCTTTTTATTCTTAAATTTTATTCGTAATCTTTAATTGTTTGTTGCTGCCATTTTGCAGTAGAATGTATAAAATAAATAAATTAATTAATTAAAAGTCGCTTGAAAGGTCATTTTATCCTGCCACTGCACACCTGGACAAATTTTGGTTGCTGTCCCATAGATTTTTTTTGTCTCGCCGGAGTAGAATGCAAATTTTTTGTAGGAAACCGTTTCCCTGGCTCTCCTGATGCTGAAAAGTGGCATCACGCTTCTTCCGTTATCATTTGGCCCATGCACCCCAAGTTGTAGCTTTGAGTAGGCCTGTTACCTGAATTAAATTTAGGATTCTAATTAGAAATTTTCCTGCTCCTTGTAGAGTTCAACTTCACTACTCAAGCTCTTCCCATTTTGCGCTGATTGATCATTTTGACTTTTACCTTTTTTCTTGCTTTTTTGTAACATGGTCGTTTCGTGGCCTTGATTTTTCTCCTTCAGGAGCAGGAGAATCCCTAATTTTCGCAAACATAAAATTTTAACCCGGAGATCATGAGGAGCTGACATGATCTTCATGAGAGAGGACTTGGTAATGGATTCTCTCACGAATCGTAAAAATGTGGAAAAGTTGGGAACACAAACCAGCACGTCCAGATGGCCGCATTTGGTGAATTTCATCACTCCCTTTGACAAGCCATATTTCAGCCATTAGACCAATGTCAATGTTGAAAATATGAGTTCAAATGCATTTTTCTTTGGGAAATCACCTGAGTCTGAAACCTTTTTTTGTCCGATTTTTTTTTTCAGTTAAAATTTTGACCAGATGCTCATTGTTCTGCTTGCTGTGGGTGGCAACCAATTACCTGTTCATGTATTCACTGAAGATTCTCGATGCGACTGATGTTATGTCTCTTTTTGCAACCACGATAGCATTTTTCTACCTCTTGTCATGGGTGATTTTACACCAGCAATTTGTTGGCGCAAGGGTGAGTTCAAGTTTAATTATTATGTATCTTTTGCATGTTTAGGGATTTGCGTGCACTTGACTTTCTACGGGACAGGAGACACCTTTTTGCGGGACAGCATGTGGGTAAAATCTGAAAAAATGGACTCAATCAATTTTCTGTGTGCCACAACCGTGCTTTAGTTATACACCTCGGTAAATTCAAGTAGAGATCTCTCCTGGAGTTTATGACCTCATATCTGATTCGACCACAAATGACATGAGTGAGTGAACATAAACACAATTGACCTGTAAGCTCGGAGAAAGCGTAATCACCAACTGAAGCACCCAATCTTTGCTGTTGGAAGTATGGTGATCTTTGGATGGAGGCAAGGTAATCCACAGAATGGAGACATGGTCATATTTTCTGACCCAAATTGGTCATCTATTGTCTCCGATCATCAGAATGTCTCTCCTGATGCAAATGTGCTGCCCATCGTCTCTCTCAAAAAGGCCAACCAAAGCTGCATCCGCCACCATCAAACGAAAAGTGGAAAGAGAATGGTTTTTTCGCATTGAGGAAATCCAGTTGGTTAATCCACCGCGATAATTTGTCAAAGGTGCATTTATTCGTAGCTAAGGGGATGCTTATGATATTTTTTCAAAAGATGCGGTACTTTTTCCCGACAGGAGAAAAATTAAACGTAAGAAATCGAAAGAAAACTGTGTGGCTATGCGTCGTCCTTCAGGACAGACTCGTACGAACATGGACTGGACTTAAAATTAGTCTTGCGCAAAAAAATGTCCGCCTAAAAAGTGACTGCCATAAAAAATTGACTTACGACAGGTCAGCAAACAAAATCCCAATTGCGTGAAAACGGCAGTTAAATTCACATGCACCAGGCAGTGTGAACTGGATCAACAAAGATCCCTTGGTAGTCCATCAGTCGGCTCAAAAAAGGATCTGATTCCTTTCAAGCGTGATGCAGCGGATCTGATCTGGCGGCGCCAATGTCTGGTCGAATATTCTTCCGCGTCGACAGCATTTTTCCTTTCCCTTTCACTCGATCTTGTGAAATGTGATTCCATGAGATTCGATCCATTGAGACTCGAACAAACGAGTCTCGATCCAAAGACTCAGCGGTATCATGAGACTCGAACGGATGATTTTGACCCAGTCTCGGCTCAGTGGGAAATGCGAAAGGAAAGTCGAGCTATTGGAAACTGTTCAATAAGAATCGGCCCAACGTGCAGTTGGCGTCTAAAAACATGCGAAATGCGAGAAGTCCTGGTCCAGAGCCTGGTCTTGTGATTGTGCGCTGGATGGGTCGCATGCTGCGCCAAGATATTGGTGTTAAGCAAAATGTTCGCCTTCGAATGTCCTTCGCAGAATGTCCGAATGCCAAAAATGTCAAGAATTCTGCAAGGCACTGAACTCTGAATTCTCAGGGTTGGATCAAGTCACCTTAACTTGTCATGCCACTTTCAGAGAGAATGATTTCAGAATGGTCCACGCCATTCTCACGAAAAACGCAGATCTCGTAGGTAGGTATGGTCCCCCTTACGTTGAAGAATGTTGTTTTTTGCTTTACTCCACAGATAGTGGCAATAATTATGTGCAACACGGGTATTGCACTTCTCGCTTATATGGATGGCATTTCGAAAACGTCAACGTTGGGTGGCGTAGTGCTTGCTTCAGCCGCATCAGCCGGATCGGCCGTGTACAAGGTCAGTTGATTTTTACATACATTGTACTCGCACGCTATACTTACTCTGAGTGAGATTCAAGTTGTCACAGAAAAGTTCTTTTCCCTTTCCAGAATGTTAGTTGTCATATTTATTGAGCTTAAATCACTTTACGGGCAGGCGAATGACCACTGTTGCACCTTTTGCAAGGGCCATGTCCATTTGAGCCGGGTCTCAGATCCTGTAACACACTTGATGTCTGCTACTTGACGAAAATTAATTATGTATTGTGTTTCGCTGTTCAGACCCTATTTCTCCTCATGGCTCTTTTGAGAACCATTTAGGATCTTGAAGTATACAACTTCTTTCAGGTGCACTTCAGAAAATACTCAAAGGGTAAACACAAAAAAGTTGGTTTCGGTGAACGGAATAAAAGCAAGCATCTATTTAAAAATCAAGAATTTGGGTGTTGCTGAAATTGAACGAATATGACACAATAAAGCAATATCAACTCCAATTTTATAATTTGCCATGAATTAAATAAATTAAATAAATTAAGGACATGAAGTTGAAGGATTCCGCTTCGCGAACCCGAGGTGAGAACAGAGAGAGTCGACCGGAACGCGCAAGTCACGGGGGCTTGGCATGCAGCAAGACAGAGGCGACCTATTTGTATGTACGTACGTATTTTTTCGTACGTATCGTACGTATTTGTTTGCATGGCCGTCAGCGGTGTGGCGTCGTTGCAATGCATATTACGTCGATTTGGGAAAATGGATTCTTTGATGGATTCTTTGACCTGCTTTTGCAATTCAATTTCGTTGAATGTCCATGGCCGAGGTTTCAATAAGAAGTTCTGGGGTTTGGAATTGTTCTATGTGGCGTCGTTCAGAAAATAAATCCAAATAGCAGGAGGTCGCAATAGCAAACCCATCAGGCTTAAGCTATCAAGCCAACGGACAAATAAATGCCCCGCTAAAATGTGAAAGTTTTTTATTCTGAAAAACTACAGCCTGTTAAGTCCTACTGCAGACAATAAAGAATGAAATTTCTTGACTTTTTACATGGCAGAGAAGCGCTAGCAATGAAAACAATATTTCTATGCCCAACAGGTGTCATTCAAGAAGTTAGTCGGAGATGCATCGTTCAGCCAGGTGGCTTTGTTTTTTAGCCTCGTTGGTCTGCTCGACGCCCTATGCCTCTGGCCAATAGCCATTGTTCTTCCACTAAGCGGCATGGAGAAAATCATCTGGTCACAGCTACCGTGGCAGCAGCTGGTTGCTGCTAGCGCTTGCTCACTGGGTAAGATGACAAAATCCCAACATTTCAGAGATTCTGCACAATCGCACACCAGTCGCAATGCGAAATATGTGCCTGAAATTTAACATTTGGATCATCCAAGGTCATCAAACCCATTTCCCGTCACAAACGGCAGAGAGCCTTGATTTTTGAGAAGTGACAATTGGTCTGTTGGCAAATAATGAGTGTTCCTCCGGAATAAAATTTACATCGGTTCCTGTCTATGCAGGTAAATTTCCAACCAATTTCGCAGAACTGAATCGCCGCATGTTCAGAAAGGCATCTTATTTCCTTCGGCGCAAAAACCCCTATTGCAAGTGTGTCCTGGCGATCCAAGGTTTAACATCTTTACAATTAGTATGAAACATAAAATTACATTTGCTTTCAAGTGTGCAAATTTCCAGTGTCAATACCCCTAAATTTGTGCAGCAATGAATGCATACCGCGTGTCTATAGCACCAGTTATCGTCAGAAAACTTCAAGCAACGTTGGTCCAGGGCAATACGTGGATGGGAGACCGCCTTCGTAACCCTGCTTGTGCTGCTGGAAGGGGACTAATAGTGAGCCAGTTCTTCGTCACCTTCGCATGGGATGACAAACGGGAGGTCCCGTGTGCAGTATCACACTGAACATGTCCAATGTCGAACGAGAAAAAACGAAAAAAATTGACTGGAAATAAATTTTCCGTATTTTTTTTTAATTTCAGTGGCCAACCTCCTTGGAAACTTCGCAATAGCGTTTACATACGAAGTTTTTGTGACTCTTGGCCTCGTTTTAGCCATTCCAGTGTCAGCAGGTGAGTCGATTGTAAGCAATTGTTAAAATTATCATCGCCACGCCTATGCTGCAGGGTCTGCACATTCTGTCCCTAAACTTGATGGCAGTTGAGAATAGGTAGTTTTTATTCGAAATGAAAGGTGAAAAACAGGGACGTGATGGGGAGGTGTAAAAATCGAAAACTTTAGATTTCCCGCAAGAAACCGTCCGACAATTTTCAGGGTTTTCTCAATGACCCAATCGACGGAAAGTACCAAAACAAGGTGAATTTTCTTGTTTAGGTGAATTTTCCTCCAATCCACATTATTTGCCTCACAGGCTATAAAACGAAATTTCATGGCAAGCCAACGAAGCCTTTGACAATATTCCTCTCGCCCATCACGGCCCACCGAGTTGTCAAATCAAATGCGGCGATCGTCAACATTGAATGGAAAATTGGAATTTTTCGAGATGGCCCCTGCACATTTTCAATGATAGGCAATCCGATGGATGCAGTTTGATGCGTGTAGCATAGCCGATTGTTTCTAAGGGGTAAAAAAACGTGCTGCAACTTTTTTTGATTCGCAAGATCGGATTTTGTGCCAATTTTGAGATTTTTCGAGATGGCCCCTGCACATTTTCAACGATAGGCAATCTGATGGAAGCAATTTGATGCGTGTAGCATAGCTGATTGTTTCTAAGGGGTAAAAAACGTGCTGCAACTTTTTTTGGTTGCAGTTCGGAATGCCTGCCGACATATGAAAAAAGGTGAACTGGACGAGTTTTCACAGGCGCCCAAGCAGCCTGAATGGGATAGGGAGATGAGGACGAGGTAGGAAGGAGAGGAAAGGGTTGGAGATGTGTGTTGGGATCGGTTACGTTGGGTTAGGTCAGGTTAGGTTTGGTTTAGTTAGCTTTAAGTCTATCTCAGAGTAATGGTGATAACTCGTTCAGTTCAATGTCGGCAGGTATTCCGAACTGTTACCCTTTTTTTGATTCGCAAGATCGGATTTCGTGCCAATTTTGAGATTTTTCGAGATGGCCTCTGCACATTTTCAACGATAGGCAATCCGATGGAAGCAATTTGATGCGTGTAGCATAGCTGATTGTTTCTAAGGGGTAAAAAACGTGCTGCGACTTTTTTTGATTCGCAAGATCGGATTTTGTGCCAATTTTGCGATTTTTCGAGATGGCCCCTGCACATTTTCAACGATAGGCAATCCGATGGAAGCAATTTGATGCGTGTAGCATAGCCGATTGTTTCTAAGGGGTAAAAAACGTGCTGCGACTTTTTTTGATTCGCAAGATCGGATTTTGTGCCAATTTTGCCGATTCTCAAAAATTGGACGCCAGCATCTCAGTCTCGGCTTGGCATTTCAAAAATTTTGTAAAGCCATGAACAAGTGGTGTTTATCTGGATTTGTCACTCTTTGGAGCTCAGCATTTCGCGATTCAATTCCAAAAACGGATTTGAATGACAAAAACCAAAGAGAATGTTGTTCAATGGAGGTGAAACAACTGAACCAACAATCTCGCCGGACGCATCGCATCACTCGCACGTTTGCTGACTTTTTGTCTCGCTTCAAAAAGCACCATAATACAATTTCCCGTAGGTGTGTCACGGGTCAAAATAATTGAATGAAGCAATTCACCAGCGCAATAATTGATTTTTGCAAATGTCTTGTCAGCATGACCAATCGCCAAAACATTTTTAGTAATTCATTTCAGCATTCCAGTCGCAACATTTACTCATACTTCGGGTATTTTGTTTTATGATCAGATGAAACGCCTCAAATGGCCCCTCAAATTGTTGAGTATTCGCCCGTTCCTAAAATGGGGCTTTTTGGGGGTTTGGGGTCTGAGGCCCACAAAATCAAAATTCTGGGGGTCGGAGCCATTTTTCACTGGAACAGGTTTGATTTGTGTTGTCATGAGAAATGCATCCTGAAAATTCTCGGTCTTGTTCTGGAACACCCAGTATTTCCGTCAGTCAAAAGTCGGTGAAAGCACGACACACGCTCTCCCCATGAGCTCAACAATGGAAAGAAATCTTGAGAGTGACTTTTCATTGCTGTGAACGTATCACTCAAACAGCTGAGTTGATCATCTTCTCCAAAGTTTCCCACGTTAAAGATTTTCGAACTGGGAATTTGAGAGCAGTCTCACTTGAGAACCTTCTTAGCTGCTCACTTTAGGTTTAGGTGGTCAAGTTTCTGCGTTTTTGCAGAAAATGTATAGTAGCGGCGGAATTAATGGACTCATACATGTGTTTTTCAATTTAAACTGTGCCTCCGAAACTTTGTTTTATTTCTTTTTACTCTTATGCATGGCGGTAGAAATTAAAGCGTCAGATTGCGACAAGGCTTTCTACAGGAGTCGGATTTTGAGCTCGCTTGTTAAAGAGGATCTTTAATTTCTGCAAATGGATTTTTTACTAAAATCTGAATAGTCGCAATTTTTCACATATATAACTTCAGTCGCCACAACACTTCCAACAATTTTCAACAAGCAGATACATTGACACATTACATAGCATGTATATACATTGATCAAGAAATCACTTTTTATCATCACAATTTGTAGTGTTAGATTCCATGTGGTACGACGTCGAATTCAAAGGAATGAAATTGGCTGGTATTGTCATGATAATCTGCGGCTTCTTCATGGTGCTTCTACCAGGAAATTGGCCCGACTACATCACCAGGCTAATACGGTTTGTACTACAGCCTTTTTACATTGCTAATTAAAGTAACAAGCAATTCGTTGTGGTGGTGCGGTTGCGCGGGTGGCCTGCCGGGTGAGGGAGGGCCATGCGAAGAACAACAGAAAGTGAAGAATTCGTTCTCGAGTGGCCGAGAAGACAATCCATCCATGGGACCAGAGGCTTGTGCAAAGGCAAATGCAATAACACGGATTTGCTGAATCAGTTCATGACAGATCCCGTCCCCCCTCCGGACGTGATGTTCGACGATCTGGGCTGTTAGCTATGTTAACAGATGGCAAATTTTTGAATTAAGGTCACTCCGAATCGCCCACATATGCGTGAAATTAACTACCGCCTTCGTGGATTAAGGTAACTACATTCGTACTATTGGGGAAGGTCAACGAAACGTGTGTTCTCCTCAGATGACTGCGCTTGCGCTTGGTAAAGGACTGAGATCTTGGAGGCCATTCCGATGCTTAAGCAAATCCCATGCATGGAATTTGCCTCAGCATCGGATTAACCTCCAAGATCTCGAGTACTCTTCATGATGGGTGCAGGGCTAAAGTGGTTCAGCTTCAGCGAATGTGCAATTCAGACCATTTTATATTATCACAAATCCAATATTTATTTATTCTTGATAAATCCAAATTCTAACGGTGTTGCTAAACTCAAACCGGACGCCGGGAAATATGCCGTCATCTAATACCCACTGGCAGACCACCCTCTTCCGTGAAAAAGACGCGAGAGGTCTAGTTTAACAAAAAACAAGTTAGTCTAAATAATACTTTCCAGAACACTCTGAATCCCCGCACACTGAAATTTTGCGTTTTGACATACTTTTTCACGTTGTTCCCTCTGTTATTATTGCCCGTCACTTTTCATGAAATAATATCATGATGGACTTGACCTCGCTTAGTTTGCCCTTTTGTGCTTAGGAACTTTGAAATATACTTTTCCTTTTCCATAGCAAAGAAAAATTCCAGCAGGGTGATAGGTATATGGACCTTCCTCCTATCCTTCCATCAGCAAAAATCTGAACTGGAGAACATCTGAAAATCCGAAACTTTTGCAAATTTAATTTGTGTCGCCATGTGCGTTCATAAGTTGACTGGCGCCAAGCAAGAATTGTTCAGATATTGAAAAGATGATTCGCCAATTGATTGCATTCCAGGAAACTTTACCCTTAGTGGACCCTGTAGGTACTTTCCGCTCGAAAAGGCTTAAAAACAGCAACCTTTTTCGATTTTCTTTTCATGGCTGCACGCACATTTAATCGGCAGGTTCCCTGTCACAAACGAAAGCTATAATGTTAATGGGATTTAGGCACGCATATGAATTATTGAGGTAATCTTGTGAACGAAGAACCTTTAGAAGAAACTTTTTTTCTTCGTTAGACGAAGAAAAAAAGGAAGGTCAGCACAGAATTCTAAAATACTAAAATTACAACTGAGACTCAAGATGGGGCTGCGAATAATTTGATTTTGAAGGGGCGTTGGTAATCCAAATTGCCTGCCAGCCCCGAGAGGGAGATATGGGGGTGGAGCCACCCGGTGGGGATACATGATGATACGCAGCCCGCTGGTGGGCATATGTGGAGCGCCAGAAGTCAACGAAATGTGCCAAAAATGGCATGCCGAATGCCGCTCTGCGTGGTAATCACTTGGTCATCGTGTGATATGCGTCTATGCGGGAGACTTGAATTCAACAACACAAAGACCAAATTTGCAATTTCACCAGTGATAGAGGGTCTCAAATGGTAACAGCCCATCAGAAAAATGCAACACTGATAAATATCAGAAAAGCAGCTATGAGATCCTACAACTCATCAGGTCGCATTGAATTTCTTGAATCGCAGATGTGCCTTTGGTAAAATCGGAATAAAAAAAAACTGCGACTCACCAATCGCATGGCCGAAGCTAAGCTCGATTGGATTTTCTTTATGAATTTCAGTCATAACACGAAATTTGTCATTGTCCTGCCTGATGATCGAAATTTCATACCTAAAATGTGCTTGCCACTTAATTTATTCTGTGGAAATTTTGTACAACATTGTTGGCTTGGACAATTCTGTTGCAATGCGGAAAAGGCAGGTTCTTCCATTGAACATTCTCGTTTGCTTTCCATGGTAAGATCGTGAAAATTTGGCATCACTCGCAAATGCAGGTTTGCAAAATTTCCAAAAGGACAGGATTCCAACCCTGATCCGACGTCACGCATTTTCGAATGAAGCAGAACACGCACCGCAAACAAAAATTGTTTAAAGGCGGGATCTATCTTGCAGCGAATTCCGGTTGGTCGAGCAAAATCTGCGTTCGATACTGTTGGTGGGTTTCGATACTGTTGGTGGGTTCGAAACCTCCCCAGCGTAAAAAATATGCAAAAAATAATTTTCGGCACAAGGCAGCAAACTGACCAGAGGCACTGAGGCAAACTGACCTGATGATTAGTCAGTGGCAGGCCGTGTGAAACAAGCCTGGATATTTGACGGAAGCACCGATGCTTTAAATGCATCATCCGTTCTTTCTTCATAGAATCCAAGAATTTCTGTTTGTCCGAAGCACTAAAACATTCACCTCGACCAAAGCTGCTTCAAAGCGAATGGGACAGCCAAAGCACATGACAAGCAGAGTAGAGATGAAGGCTTCGGGTGGGATGCTGAAGCGGCAGGAACAAGGCAACGGAGTCGTGATGATCCGCCACCGCAAAGGGGTCGGAGCAGTTGAAGTGGTTTTGGTGGTTTTCGTTTTCTGCTCTTGTTTTGACCACCAAAAATTGGACAGTCCTCGAACGTTGGACAAAAGACTCAGTCGTTCATTTTGAAATGACAAAGAAGCAGTGATGGGGGCAGTACCCGTTCTTTACAGAATTTGGTATGAACGCATTGAATTGGTAGACCTGATTCCGGTTAAAACTGATTTGGCAACGAAAACTGAAAAATCGGCCTGTGTGAGCGGGCCGTTTCTGTGTTCCTTTCTGCGTTCCTGTATCCCCTTCTGCATTCCTTTCTGCGTTCCTGTGTGAGCGGGCAGGAAAAGGAATCAAAATCTCATTCTTAGGAGTTTCATTACGTGTTTGCCAC
>JASGXE010000618.1:0-32042 GCA_030068105.1 Sinentomon sp. SZTP_YWyxl
GAGGAATGCAGGCTCTGTGGGGCAGAGTCAGAGGACTTGTGCCACATATTCCTGTGGTGCAAGTCAATGATTGAAGAGAGACGTTTTTCTGGGTGGATGGATGTGGACAGGGGTGTTCACAAAGAGCAGGAATGGGCGCTTGTTCGTGAACGACTGGGAATTGGGAGGAGAAGGAATCAGACCAGTGGGTGGATGACCAGTCATGCGCAGGAGTGATTTCAGGCGGAGAAAATTGCGTGGGCCCAGTGAAGTGTGGGCCACCTTTTACCGTTTTGAAAAAACGGTTCCACCCGGGTTATGAACTTTTATAATAAGCACATAATAACAGGCAGGCGAACACGGGCCTGATTAATTTGTGCCACCGGCATCAATTTCTGCGCAAGCGCGAGAAAATTCGAATTCTTTCCATTGGTTCAATTTTTGAACAAATCGAAGCTCCGCCTTGCGTCTGTCGTGAAGCTGTTCAGAAACGCAAAAACAACAAATAGAGCTCCTCTGACCCGAGGTTTCAGCAGCAAATGTATGGGAAAAATAATTCCATTAGCGCAATTCAACACGACGTGTCGAGCGGCTTAAGAACGCAAAATTGTTATAACATTTGTGCAAAAAAAAAACGCGCCTTAGAGCACCCACCCTGGCCCAAAACAACAAGTCGCTGCCAAAAGACACATCATATATTCCATCCCAACTCATTTGATCCTTTGCAGAATACCCAGTCAGTGAGCTTTTTTGTGACATTGTACAAACAACCTTTTGTGACACTGTACAACCTCGGCCGAAGGCCAGGGGGTAACCCCCCTACCCCCCCTATGCCCAACCCTGATCGTCTCCCCTCGGTACCCCTATTTTTCAAGGTGAAATCGCACCGAACCGAGAGACTCAACAATGACAGCCATCAGAAGGCCACCCCCACATGTGTGAGGCTTCCACCTACCTCTCTGTGCAAGGAGAAAGATTTATGCATTGTCAAGGGAGGACATCTTGATCTGTATGAGGGTCAGAAATTCTTTTTAAGGCAACATCAGCATGTCATGGGAAATAGCATGGCGGTTCCACAGAAACATGTATTTGTTCAAGAAGGAATACCTATCCACATTTTTTCATAGAATGGGTGGTATAAAAGAGACAAAGCCACTGGCCCTGGTGGTCCCACAGTTCGGGACAAGCGAGCCTCCGCATTCTGCCCAGCCACCCTCCCCTGTGATGCATTTTCGAAAGGTAATTATTCCTCGGAGCATTCTTCTCGTAGCAAGGGTCTCCCAGCAAAGTTCCCCCCTTAGCAAGGACACACTGGAGTGGAAAGAGAAATCACCGGTGACAAACCTCACTGCCCTGCGCTGAACAGCCTCAATTGCATCAATGTGGCAGTGAAGATGAGGATCCCAGGTTGTTGTTGAGTATTCTAAGATAGAGCGGACTACAGAGAAGTAAAGTACCGTATTGACTTGACCTTTCTGGAGGCATGGGATGGGAATAGTGTCGGATAAGGAATTTGAGTTGGTTTGATGCTCGTTTGACAATGTGGGTGATGTGGGGCCCCAGTTAATGAGAGGAATTTAAATGAAGACCAAGATATTTGATATCATCAGGCCATGACAACACTAATGAGCCAACATGTTACTCAGAAGATGAGACAGAGGTAGGTGAAACAGGTTTGAAGGACACTACAAATGTCTTTGCAACATTAATGCTCATGCAGTTTTCTCTACACCATTTCCCAATGTTATCAAGATCATCCTGAAGGGACTTGGAATCAACTGGGGAATTTATAACCCTATAAAGGACAGATGTTTATAAATTTTTTTTATAAACATCTGCTCCTTCTGCTCGACGAGCATGGCGGCATGATCGAGTTCTCTACTGCAGCCTCATGTCTGCCATCTGGTTATGGCTGCTGTTGCCTCTGAGTCAAAATCTGGTCTTGAAATTGCCAGCCGACAGTTCACATTTGAACTGCGTGGGTGGACTGGGTCTGTTTGACTGGCGAGAGGATGCCAGCAGATGAATGAATGAGTTTTAGGGAGCCAATTATAGAAAATCCATGGCTAAGTATGTGCTCTTGCTTCTACAAACAGCTGCTGAAAGATATGTTGGTAGGAGATATCAACCTGCACACCAAAAGAGACAGATGGTTGCATGTGCTTTGGGCCAACAAAGAAAAAATTCATTCTAATTTTTCATGCAGAATTAGTTTTGCAAGGATGTGTCGGCATTGCTGTTAAAAAGTCGTAAGAAGTACCTACCTAGATGAAAGTTGATGGCGTGGGGAGTCACAAATCATGTCAAATTTATTTTTAAATTGTCATTTTTAGGACAGCATTTTTACTCTAGCCTAGAAGTTCTAGGGTAATCTGGGGTATTAAAATTCACGAGATTTAGGGCAAAAGCATAGCTAGCTACCCATTCACAGCCCTGGGTTAAAGGTAGACAAGCAAAAGGAGCTAAACAGCTCAAGGTAGGAGGGGATAGCAAGCCCACAACAATTTTTAAATTTTAGAGAGAGCAGCCGTCCACACTCCTTCACAGCAGAAAATGCACTTCTCAAAGTCCAACCCCTTCCTATCCTACCCCCTTTATGTCAAACGCTGGCTGCAGTGGAGATAAAAAGCCCAAAGTAGGAAGATACCTAAGTAATCCAAACTAGACTGGGGGTTACCTAGGTACCTAAATTTTGAATGTGAAATATTCAAAAGAAGAAAAGCAAGAATTTTGTCAGAAATTTTAATCGAAAATTCCCGGGAATTTTGGGAATATTCCCTTGGAAACTTTTGACAGTCAAAAACAGACAGAAAAATCAATACGATACTGGAAATATTCCCGGGAATTTTCATTGAAAATTCCCGGGAATTTTGGGAATATTTTAGCTCGGGAACTTTCCCAGAGGGGCGCGGGGAATTTTGGGAATATTCTCTCACTCCGAACTCTAGCTATTGCTCTCTGTCATGCCATCCGACTGAATAGAGGTGATCACCTTAAATGCCTCAAAAGGCTTTGTGAATTTCTATTCTAAGATGAATTTGAGTCCTTGCCTGTTCGTCTTGTCAGGATTTTGGCTTCGTCGGGGCATTTTTCGATTCCCGATATAGATACCGATCATAGGATTCACAAATGAGACTCAATGGGCTGATTTTTTGAACGGAACCCATCTTTTAGGCCGCGGATTCTTTTTTTTTTTTTCAATTAAATTTTGTACACAAAAGAAAAAGGATCCGCAACCTAAAGGATGGGCTTTGTTTAAAAAATCAGCCAAATGACCTCGAAACAGATGCTTGTTTTTATGGCTTTGCTTTGGCTGTTTTGCTATGATATGGATAGGTACCTACCCACAGCAAATGAATTGTGGTTTTAGCCGACTATAGTTGTTGCCCACCTATGTCTCTTAACCGGCTTTCATGGTCAAACCTCTTGGTCAAGCTCAAGAATGTTTGTTGGACATCAGGCTCAAGGTTAATCTCAAACTCCAAGATGACAGAACTTACAAGTGAGCGATATCCATTTTTCAAACGAGGCGATTTTGCAACTTTGGACGACAAGGACTTGAGCATCTTCAAACAGATTTTGCCAGGTGAAAGTCAAATTATGCAGGATGCTGACGAACTTTTGCCCCACAACACTGATTGGATGAAATGCGTTAGAGGTCAGAGTTCCCTGCTCCTTCGACCAAAATCCACAAGTGATGTGTCGGAGATTCTCAAGTATTGCAACAGCAGAAACTTGGCAGTGTGTCCGCAGGGTGGAAACACCGGTCTAGTTGGTGGAAGTGTACCAGTATTCGACGAAATCATACTTTCAACAAGTTTGATATCCAAAATTATTCAGTTGGATCCCATTTCAGGTGTGCTGGTTTGCGAAGCAGGGTGCATTCTGGAGAACATTGATAAACACCTGATGGAGCACGACTTGATGGTTCCACTAGATTTGGGTGCCAAAGGTTCTTGCCAAATTGGCGGCAATGTTTCCACAAATGCAGGTGGCCTCCGGCTACTTCGATACGGGTCCATGCATTCGAATGTTCTTGGATTAGAAGCCGTTTTAGCTGATGGGAGAATCCTTGATCTAACCAATCAGATGCCAAAAGATAACACAGGACCTGATTTGAAGCATCTGTTCATTGGATCAGAGGGAATATATGGGGTTGTGACAAAGGTTGTGCTGAAATGTCCACCACGGCCGAAGTCAGTAAATGTGGCCTTCTTAGGTTTAGCAAAGTTCCAGGACGTTTTAACCCTTTTTCAAATGGCCAGATCTCATCTGGGCGAAATCCTTTCGAGCTTTGAATTTATTGATGAGTCATCGATGGACTGCGTTTTGGTCAATATTCCTGGAACAAGCCGCCCAATCGAAATTTGTACCTTCTATGTCCTTGTTGAAACATCAGGCTCAAACGGTGATCATGATCTCGAGAAATTGACCTCCTTTCTGGAGGTGACCATGGGCAAGAAGATTGTCACAGGAGGGACTGTGGCCAGTGACAATACCAAAGTTCGAAACTTATGGCACCTGAGGGAAGTTATACCAGAGGCTCTTGTTCACGAGGGTTACCTCCACAAGTACGATCTCTCCATCCCACTCACCAAGTTTTACGAGCTCGTGACCATCATGAGGGAAAAACTGGCAGGAAAAGTGATCAGGTGTTGTGGGTTTGGCCATGTTGGCGACAGCAACTTGCACCTCAATGTCACCACCAGAAGTTTCGATCGGGACGTCTACTCTCTGTTGGAGCCGTTTGTTCTCGAATGGACTGCTGAACAGGGTGGAAGCATCAGTGCTGAACATGGACTCGGAATCATGAAGAACCAACACATTGGGTTGTCGAAATCGGCTGAATCGATAGTCTTGATCAGAGCAATGAAGGAGCTCATGGATCCAAATGGAATCCTGAATCCGTACAAAGTCCTGCCTTAACGAATTCTGAATTTTACACAGTGCACACCAGTGCCATTTTCATTTTTTTCTCGTGTTACATTTGCCTATTTTCTTGTTACTTTTCTTTGTAACGCATTCTGTAATTTTGTTCTTGCATTCCAGCAGTTGGGGCACCAAACAATGAATATTTGAATGGGATCCCATTCACACCCGAAAAAATCGTGTCAACTTTAATGTAACCACCTTGTCTGCTTTCAAAGTACAGAATTTTCACGAAAACACTTTGAATGCAATTTTTTGCCACTTTCAAACAAGCAGCCACTTTGTAAACACTTTGACTGAGAATTTGACTAGAGAATTTGCTGATGCGCGGAAGCATCTGGAAGCATAAAATGCAAACTTTTCATGTCAAAGTGAAACAACTTCGTCTGAGAAAAATTACATTTGCAGTGTTTTCATGAATTGCCTGTACTTTCATTTTGGTTATCATCTCTGGTGACTGTTTTAAAATCATCACTATTTTTCAGTGTTTCTGGTGATTAAGGATGCAACATGCCTTCGCGTTCAAACAAATTGCAGTCTATCTTTGCAACACATGCTAGAACAATCTTATCCGTTCTGTCACACTGTTTTTATTCTCGACCTAGCCTTTTTATAAAATTTTGCAATCGACGAAGTTTAAGTGCAAAATTTTATATTTCTCTTTGCAAGGAACATGGCTGTTGATTTGATGTCTTTGAAGTGCATAAAATTAGCTCCTCTTCACCAGGGCTGCAAAAAGTGGTTTGGAGCCTTGGAGCACGGATTTTGGAGCCTGGTCAAATTTCGGTCGAAGGGCTTTTTTTGCTCGTCAGCCCGTTTCGATCCTGGTCGAAAAATGTGAAATGTATTTTGCATCGCCAATCTTCATGTCTTTCCATCCCGGACGAAAGGCGGAGAGCTTTTTTTTTTGCTCCCCAGCCCATTTCGATCCCGGTCGGCCCACATCGGTCCCGGGAGCAATGCTCCCGTGCTCCCGACTTTTTGCAGCCCTGCTCTCCACGAGAGTTTTTGGGAAAAGTTGTTTTCACAATTTGTGTGTGTTGGGGTTGTAGGTGGGCTCTGCACTGCATTGGAATTCATTTTGTTCTCCTGCAGTTAAGTCTGAAATTACAGGTCACCAAAGATAACCAATAATTAGGTATTTCATGGCTTGAAGACTTAGAGTTTTTCTAACAAATGCATATCTGCCTGCTGGAACATGTTGCTGATTTTCCAACACCCATTTCGGGGATGGATCCTGCAGGTAGTTGTTTTTTTTTCTGTTGTGTTTATTCTTTTGTTCAAGTAGATAAAAAGTGAATTCGAAATTGACTCACCATTATCTTTGATCCATTTGACCACCATCCTTGATAGAAACTTCCTCCTTTTCTCTAGCTGCTGAAACTTCCTCCTTTTCTCTAGAAACTTCCTCCTTTTCTATCAAGGACGGTGGTCAAAAGGATCAAAGATAATGGTGAGTCAATTTCGAAACACACCACGTCCAAAGTCCATGTACGATCAATTAAAAAGTGAATTTTCAAACGAGTGCTTAAAGGACAAAATTTTCTAACATTGTTCTTTCAAATGAATAATCAGAAGATCAATTGCCAGAGTGCAACCAAGGAGATAAGATTCAAAAGTTTGGAAAGGTATTTTCTTTGAAAACTCACCAAAATACGATGCTTACGGAATTCAGCAACTTGTCCAGAAGGTATCCAAGTTCGAACAGCCCAATGTCCAAAAGCACGAAGCCACATTTAAGTTTCAATTGGTTGCTCATTCATGAAATTCAATGCAGGTAAGTAAAGTAATTCACACTCCACAATCACGATGTAATAGGGGGCATCCTGTTGGACCCTAGTAAGCTAAAAGGAGACATGCACAGTGTTCTTTCACACAACACCTTGCAACCGAAAATCAGACATGCATACAGTGCTTTCACACAAAGAAGGTGCAACGCCAAATAGTAGACGTGAACAGATGGAGGGCGGGCAAGTGCAGGGATACACAAACATTTTGCAAGAGCAGTAAATAAAGCCACCTCTGTTTCTATTTTCCGCAGTTCAGCATTTTCTCATCAGATTTTCACTACTTTCATGGAATTAATTTGAACTCTCAATATTCAGATTCAGCAGACGTTTTGATGAATATTTTTGTATATCTTTGATTTTATTTTTGGGTGGCTTCACTCAGTTTATTTTAGCCTGTTGGCAAGCTGACAAACAGGCACGAAAATTTGTGGATTGCGTGGTTGAATCAGCACACTGCATAAAGAAGTCAAATTTCCCAGCGAGACGTTTTGGGTTTTGCCTCATTCTAGCTGCAGGGACAAAATTGTGGCCAGATCAGGGCAACTAGCCTGGACACAGACAGAAATCTTCAGTGGGCAAAATTTATTTAAACTGACAATTTTAGAATGTTGAATAAAATGGTTTACGGTCCGAAGTGCTGCATGCTGAGAGGAAATATGATTTTTGGGCCATCAGCTCTAAATATGGCGTGGTAAAAGCATGGCTTCCATGCACTGAAGCAGGGAATGCATTTTGAATCCAAAACAACATAGAAAATTTTAGGAGGCTAAAAGAAACGAACACGGGATCCCTCGATCCGACTTAGGTATGTTTGGAAGGGGAAGAACTAACTGGGCCACGTCCGACACTCGGGTCAATAAGATCTCAAAAATGCCATGTTTGTGATCGGAGGCATGGAAAAGATTGATGGTGGACTTGATTTTGCAGATCCTTGTATCGACTTTTGCACGGCGCCTTCTTTGTGTGAAAACACTTCAGGTGGATCTTTTAATTGATCCCATTCATACTGTGTAAATCTCCACAACCTGATTAGCATATTATGTTTCGAGGATTTGAGATAAAACTGTCAAGCAACCTAATTGGTTTATCAGTGGGGGTGCAATATGTGTCACTGTTGAAATGTCACATGGTACCGAATCTGCTTGTGGAGAGCCACAATGTGTCCAGAGTGAACTGGATAGGTATAATTGACATCAGTCTAAAAGTTTCCAAATCTTATTTGGAAATGCCTTGTTATTTGGAATTTCCCAGAAAGAAAAAGACATTGAACAAAAGCAAAATGGAGCATTGAGAAATTATGGAAGTTGCCTGGAAGAACTTAGCCTTTTCTGTGATGACCTTTGTGTTAGGTGTGGTTGTCTTCTCTTATTTGACGAATTTTTTGACCATGACGCTTCTTGGCATGTCAAAGCTATTGTCATGATCAAGAAGAACTGTCATGATCAAAAAGAATCATCAAAGAAGAGATTGCTGAGATTTTTGCACGTTTCCTGACTCTTGAAAATTATCACTGCCTGTTTTTTTAAACGTTCAATGCTTGACTTCTACTTGCCCTCCCTGCTCCCCATGTACCCATTTATTTCCTTGGACAAATTAAAGGGAGCAAAGTGAAAACAGAGAAATGAAAAATATTGTTGAACAACAATGGGTAATAATTGGAAAATCGCAGGAATAGAAATTAAAATTTCTTGTACTTAGTTCCCTTTAATTTGTCCACTGTGATGTGTGAACAGCTTTTGAAAGTGCTTGATGGCTGATGCTATGGCTTTTCCAGGTGGTCTGATTCAGTAGGTAGCATAGGAGTGTCGAGTTGTCGGCTGATTTCATGCAAACATTCTTTTTCTTGTAATTATCTGTACCTGTATCCAAACCAATTATTTTTTGTCATTTTCTCTAAAATTTATGAAAGCCCATGTGAAAATTGACATGGGATAAGATGTAGGCTAATGAAGGCCAGGTGCCTGCCTTGCAGGATTTTATTTGGTGTGTGGAGCAAACATCAGCATCATTGTTGAACTGTGACGACAACTGCTGGGGAGTTAAATATCATGTTCAGGCGAGCTTTCTCTTCTTGGCATAAGATGCTGTCACATTCTTGCTTCCTCCGTGTGATTGCACTATTTCTCTCATTGTTGGTGCTGCTGTCGATGACTGGGCATTATTTTATATCCAGGGTGAGTTCATCTTTCAGTCAGTTTTATGCAGTTAATTTATTTTTCATTGTTTGAGGTTGACCAAGCACAGGGTCGATTGAGCTCAGGTATCATATTTTTCTTTTAAGAGAGGTAGGCTACAAGAAATGCTTCAGTCGGATGTGGCTTGCCGGTGGTTGGCTGTCTCACACTCATCCAGCCACTAAGGATCGGGTAGTGGGAGGCCATGTGAAACATGCCTTCAGTACTATACAAAAGTTGGTACCTCCACGATGCTTTGCATCACTTCGCATCAATTGACACCAGGCAATGATCCAAAATCATTAGTGAACTCTTTGGGAAGGCATAGAAGGGGCATAAGAAACACGTTCATATCGTCGGAAAAGGGGCCATTACCTATCATGCATAACACTGTGATAATCATGCAATACGCAATAAATTACTTGATTTTTTATGATTGTTATTTTGAAAATTGCTCGCGTATTTCCGCTGGCGGTTATTTTGACGAATTACCAACCTACAATTTTTGATGGGACAGCAAATTCCAGCCTGAGCCATTTGGTTTCAGCTCACAGTCATGACCACCACAAGCCATTTTGAATGTCAAATGACTTGCAGAGCCCAGTGAGACACGAAAATCAATATTTGGGCCATTAACTTTTAAATTTGGGCCACTTGAATCCAGTCTTTACTAATATTTGGTGTTTTGAGGCTGCTTTTCAGAAATAGTGCTTGAATGAGTCAATAGTGCTTGAATGAGTCTGTCAGAAACAGTGCAGATATGCTGCTTGACAACTTCTGGCCACTGTCCAAAAGCTTTGTAGAATAAAAAAAGTCACGATAAACATTTGTCTTACCTGTTGTCTTGGACCACCCTGTAGGTATATTTGTAATCGAGAATTCTTTGTAACTTGCATTCCTTTTTTCAGTCATTCCATGTTGATGGACAGCATGAGGACAAGCAAAAGAATTTGTTGCACTTGGATTTGAAAGATGACCTATCTGAAACTGATTTGCACGACCTGAAGTTCAGAATATCAGATATGATGCGTATTAAAGGTTTGTGTGTCATAGATCATGTTGGACAGGCAGCACAATGGATTTATCAGATGGATAGGTCATGGAATCTTTCGCCAATATTTTAAGGGGACCCCCCCCTAAATTCGGGTTTTTTTAAACTACTTGCAACAGCATTCTGATTTTTTGCATGGTTGTAGGGCTCTTATAGAGAAGTGTTTTGGGCCAAACCGATTTGTTCCAAGTCCCCTAGTTTGGGGGCTATGGGGGCGTAACCTCCAAAAAAGTGCTCTCGCTAAAAGTTTATAGCCTGCGGGCAAATATTAAGCCAGGGCATTGAAACTTTGCATGTGGTTTCTACGAGGGTTGTCCAAGAATTAGGTGCACTTTTTCTTCTACAAAAGAATAAAAGGAATTTTTGGACAAATTGTCCCAAGTATCTTAACAATGTGCACCCTTTGCGCATTCTGCGACACTTCGGTTATCGTTGTATGTGATGTGGTATGTTGTCAGCAATCCCTTTTTCAGCGTCCCATTTGGTATACTGGAAAAGTGCCATTTTAGCACATTTCATCCTCTCTATTTCCTTCCCATCAAAAATTCCTCCAGTCGGGGAAATCAAAAAAGTCACTGGAAGCAAAATGAGTACCTACCACAGGGATGGTGTGGAAGCACATTCTGGCCAAAAAACATTGACGCCACTCCCTGGATTCGACGGAATCCATCATCCCAAGCAAAATCTCCAAATTTGGCTGCAATTTGAAAATCAGAACACATCGGCAAAATTTGCTTTGCAAAAGTGAAGTGTGAAGTTCTATTCAGGAATAATGTGTCCGTCTGTTGGCCAAAATATCCCAGAAGATCCGGCAAGATCATTCATGGTCATTTGATGATCCTGATCTTTGAGATCTTGCAAAAATTGAACATGATCATTGCTGATGGTTGGCATTTGGCGTCGAGGTTGCTCTTGCTCGAACACAGTCTTCAATCTTTCGTTAAAAATGCCCCACTTTTTGCCAGAGAATAATTGTCCTATTTAACAGTATGCAAGTGGCTGTAAATTCCCATGCCTGTGACCCAAGTTTTGAGGAAGTTTGAAACGGTAAACTTTATCGTGATGGCTTGCACAAGTGCCTGATTTGGACCAGTGCACAAAGGTGACCTCTACTTCATATGCTATCATCAGAGTTCGAGAGACCCGAGAAAATCCGCTCAAAGCATGATGAAAAGGTGAAAAATTGAGCTTTATTTTCATACTAAGAACATCAAAATCCTTCAAGGTTGCGTTGCGGAGCAGACAAAAGTGCACCTACTTTCTGGACAGCCTTCGTATATGATGTGCCCTAAAAAATTCACTAGAACTTTCTGGTATCTCACTTCTGAGCAGAGTTACAGGGTCACGAATTGAGCTTAGCGAGGTTAGCGTAATGGCCTTCTGCAGTTTATTGCTTGGTGCAGCCAAGTTATCAGAGATAGAACAAAGTTCTAGTAAATTTTCCAAGATAATAACCCCTGGAACAACCCCTCAAAATTTCACCTTTTTATCTCCAACCGTTTCGGAGATCTATTCAATTGAATTTTGTGCAGAGACAAAAAATGCGTATCCGAGAAAAATGCATTTTAAAGTTGACTTACGAAAAAAAGTTAATGCAGACTGAATAAGGTGCGCCGGAAGGTCTCAGCTAAAACAAGGCATAACTTTGCCATTTGTTGGCCTATTTTAAAAAACTTGGACTTTTTGAAAAGAGGAAACATCCAGCCAAAGGGCCCCATCAGATTTGCAAAAGTGATTTTTTTTTAAAAAATGAGCAGATTTACAGGGGGGTCCCCTTAACACCTCTTTTTTGTGGTAAACACAAACAATGGGCAGGTAGGTGTCATTGTTTGTGATGGTTGCACAAATTTTTTTTTCCGTTTGGTGCATTTCATAATTTTTGTGGATGGGTAGTTGGTATTTGTTGACAAAAATTTTTAAAGTGCAGATCTGCTGATCGTTAATGCCATGCTGACTCCTGTTATTTCCACTGTAAATGTAACAATAGGCATTGCAGGTGAATATAGCGGCTGCGGTGTTTATGTACGCATTGGTTACTGTTAAATTTGCAACCATGCAGATTTTGATGAAAACTGCATGCAGCAGAAATTAAAGATCCTCTTTTGTAACCGAGGTCAAAATCTGACAATCTAGAATGCTTTGTTGCATTGCAATCTGGTGCTTTAACTTCTCCAGCCTGCAAGAATGAAAAAGAAAAAAAGTTTCGGAGGTACCTAACAGTCAAATGGGGAGAACACATGCATGGGTACATGAACTCCGCCACAACTTGTTTTGTTCAACTTAAAAAATCGCATTACTGTTTTCGCGAAAGTAGTAACTAATTGTGCGAGACAAGATTTTTTGCATGGGAGTTTACATTTTCTTTTGACTTGTCTTCTAAGCAGTGTACGAATACATTGCGTTTTGACAGTCAAACCCCAAAAAAAAAAAAATGCAGACATGTCGTAGGGCAAATGGAATTTCATTCCTGACTCGTCAGGTAGCTCCATGATTTATGCTCGATTTTCCATTGATTTCAGCATCGGTATTTAATAATTTGGTCTGCTCATTGCATCATATTCGATGATGTAGGTGGGTGCCCTGTTCTCTTCTCAACCACTGCTTGAGGTACCTAAACGGATTTGGGATGATCCGAATAGTGGCTTGATACGATAAACTACCTACCCATCTTGGGTTGAAGGCACCGTGGGATCAAAGTTAGAGGTTGCGCAGTAGTCTTCTAGCTGTTGAAGATGTTTTGCACTTCTCACGATAATCATTGATTTTCTTTGCCTTGTTTGTACCGTTTACCTGATGAACAGTGTACCACCTTGTGCAAGGTGAACACTTGAGTACCACCAGAGTGACCACCTTTCTGGCCATTGTGAGATGACTGTCTTTTAAAGAATATGGAGTCAATGGAATTTGTGATTTGTTGATAAAAAGAGTAGTTCTAAACTTTTCCTAAAGGTGCGATTCCTTACTCATGTGCTAGACAGCTTTGGAACCAACATATGTTGTGATCCAACGAACTGTGCAACACAGTTTGACCCACATTGTCGGGAGTTGAAACGTTCCTATCTCATTTCTTTTCAGCATCTGTCCTAAATGAGCTCCGTGAGTTGGAGGCAAGGAGGCAAAAACTGCTAAACGACATTTCTAGTCATGGCCAGCAGATAGAAGAGCTGCGCTCCAATGCAATAAAGGCACAGACTGAGCTAGAAAGACTGAAAGTATCAGTGGAACAAGTTTGTATAATTTTCCCCTTTATTTTTCATTTCTTGGAGTTTATAGTGCGACATCTTTGAATGACATCTGTGTTGCTAGGCATACAGTATTTATGCCTCACCTTACAAAGTTGGTTTTGTCTTGTCCCATTTTCAGTTAACACATTTTTCTTGTGTTGAAAGATAGGCCTAGAAAGCACCACATATTTCCTGAGTAATCAAGAAAACAATCCAGTAATCCAGTAAAATAAGTAAACTCATCCTGAAAGTTCATTCATATTTTTGCAGACTACAAACATGATTGATTCTGTTCCTCTAGTTGATAAAGTACTTCCCAATTATTGTTCTAACTTTGGGTCAGTTACTCATGCCACATCCTTTTCTGCTGCTGAATGCACAGGCCCTGTACAAATTTCTTTCATTTCCCATGTTCGAGGAACAAGAACATAAGATAATGATAGTGACAGAAGATTAGTGACAATGACATGATAATGATAATTAGATAATGACAGAAAATTAGTGGACCTGCTCTCAACTCTGCCACTGCCAACAATAGCCAAGTTTGCTTTCATTTTGTTTATCTTTATTTCAGGCAAATGTGGCGCAGAAAGAGGCTATCCTACAGAACCTGCCCCAACTGTATCCACCCCTGCGGATATTTCCATCCGTTCAGTCAACCAATGGGTCTCTTCCTGTGAACAGTGGCTTCAAGTGTACAATGGCGACATGCTTTGACTATTCCCGCTGCTCACTGACATCGGGATTTCCCATTTACCTCTATAACCCTGATGACCACTCTGTTGGTCAGGGCGAATTAAGCTCATTTGTAAAGAGCACATTTGTGCAGGCCCTATCATACAATCCACACACTTCACAAACTCCGATAATTGCGTGTGTGTTCTTTGTTTTGGTTGGAGAACCGGGGCTTCCTTCCATCCCCGTCAACAAGACTGAGTTTGAAAAACACCTTGGCAGTTTGCCATACTGGAATGGGGATGGATCAAACCACATTCTGATAAATCTCGCCAGGATTCAGTCAACATTTACGATCCATGGCATCAATACCGGCAAGGCACTGGTTGTACAATCCAGCTTTTCTTCGGACAAATTCCGAAAGGATTTTGACGTGGTCGTGCCGCCTCTGCTGGGCTTGCCCGGTGGCGATGTATGGCAGGATGCCGCTTCCATTGTACCAGCCCGAAGGAAGTACTTGATCTCATATCAAGGTGAATATGAATTTCCAACAGAGACTAGCAACAATGCATCGTCCGGTTACAATTTCCCTGTTGCAAGTGTACGCAATTACAAGCACCGTAAATGGAAAACTGATGGCGAATTTTCCGAGAATGCCGCAGCTAGCATAGTCGACCTTGCCCTGCTGATCGGGAAACACTTGCATCAGCTTCAGGAAACTACGACAAGCGATAAATTCCTGATTCAGCTCAGCTGCCCGTTGGGGAAGATTCGTAGTACACCATCAGATTGGTGTCTCTGTGAAAGCGAGGGTACTAGGGCTGAACTTCTTCGTCATTCCACGTTTGGTCTCATTGTTGCACCCCTAAACTTATCTGTTGTCACAACACATTTCTTGCAGGTTTGAACATTTGGGCATGCCATTTATCTTTGCTGATATATTTATCTTGATATTGCTGTTCTGTTTCTTTTCTTTATCCATTATCCAGTTAGTAACACCATATTTATCTTGATATTTGTAACTCCCGTGTGTGAGAGGAAAACATGAGGCAAATTCGGGGATGCACTAGCCAAGCGAGATGCCCACATAAATTTGAAATTAATTTTTGCAATTTTCTTCTTCATTCTTTCCTGAATGTTTTCAGCCAAAAATGATTGATTTTGGTAAAAAAATGGTAATGATTTTGCCATTTACAGTTGGCAAACAAAAGTTTCTGCTTGGCACTTTGCTCTGCATATATTTTTAGAGTCATTTTTTTGGATTATTTTTTCCTTGCAGTTATGCAATTGGCTGATTTTGAATCTTTTTATTTGGCTTGTAAAATTATTCTGCTTTTATTTTCTGGACCTTCGTAAGTCAAAAATGAATACGTTTGACCCTAGAATAGCCAGCTTGTGGCCATTTGAATTCGATCGCTTCATGTTTACTGACCGAGAAGGCTTTGAACTCATTTTGCCAGAGTGGTTTTTCCTCTCCATCAGACAACTTCAGATGACATCTCTGCCATTTTTTAAGCTAGAGGGAAAAATTTTCACTGCTAAACCAAAATGTTGCACTCCTCAAATCTACCTAGGTATAGGTGTGCCTGACACCTCTCCCTTGAAACAGTGTGTTCTCCATTCTAAATCGAACTTTCCGCTTTTGCAATCAGTGAAATTAAACAACTACTCATATCTTTACATGTGAATTTTTGAAACTTTGAAGGTGCATTACAATAACGGAGAACTTCTGTAGTCGTCCTTAGCGATTTGAATTTTTTTCGCGAAACAGCTTGCCGAGGGCCAGTGGGGTCACACAACGCAATTTCTGTGCCATACCCAAAAGAAAGGCATTAGTGAATCTGATTCGCAAAATACCGACCTTGTTTCTATCTATCTATCTCTCACCTCAGCTGCTGTCAAAATTGCAATTTCTGGATAACTTGTTGCACTACTGGTTCTCCAACTTACGCTAACTGGCAACTTTAAATGGCACTCCTAAAACTTCTTGAAACATATCTTCTGCCAACAATGCCAAAGTCCATCTCCATTCGTGTGATTTGTGATTACGTTCTGGATTTTCCTGGATTGGTTTCTTTCTGGGTAATCTCAAAAAAACTTAAACAAGAACTGTGTCATTTGACGGATTTGAATTTAAATTTTGCATGGGTCTCTTCTGCAAAGCGATAAGGGAGTCATTAGACTCCTAATGCCCGGTTGCACCAACGTGGATCAAGCTTTGATCTCGGATCAAACACTGATCCGAGATCAAGCATAGGGTTTTAACATTGCCTGATCCAGGATCAGAATTTGATCCGAGATCAAAGCTTGATCCGCGTTGGTGCAACCGGGCATAAGAGTCTTTTCTTATTTTCAACATTTATCTTCGTGATCGAACATATACATGCGCATGTTCAAATACGTATGTCGATGCAAATTATTTGGGGCAGTGCAAGGATGTCGTTCTGGTTTGTATACTTTTGTACTTGAATATTTTGTTCTTATATTGATCCCTCATGTAGCTCATTGTGCCTGAAACTGGTCACTCAGAGTTGCGCTGAGGGTAAATCAACAGGCCAAATTTTGCACCCCCTACCTACTCTCCGTTTCTGTGCAATCAAATAATTTTAGCTGTCTCTGCGTTGCCCCAAGCACAAACAAAAAAAAAAATATAGAAAAAATCTCATCATAATTATCTGTTCAGAAAGATGCATCTTTGACCCAAACATCACAATCTTGCCACGGGTCGTCAATTTACAAAGTTTGCCTTCAAAAGTATGGATTTCATAGGCTGGTTCTAAAATAGGCCCCCATGTTATTGATTGCACACTGTTACTTTGCTTTTATTTATCTCAGGTTCGTCTCTATGAATGCTTGAAGACTGGTGCCATTCCCATCATCCTCGGGGACCATGTAATCCTACCATTTTCAGAGTATATCGTCTGGTCAAAGGCAGTTTTGGTGTTGCCATTTGCCCGCATGCCTGAGCTGCATTTCATTCTGAGGTCGTTCGGTGACAGCGATTTGACGTCCATGCGGAAACAAGGCCGACTGATATGGGAGACGTACATGGGATCAATTCAGAACATCGTAGACAGTGTTGTCAGTGTGATCAGGCAGAGAGTTGGTATTCCTCCTCTGCCGTTCACCGACGAACCATCACCAAGTGTGTTCAATGAAACATTTGTGGTATGTTTGCATTTCAATTTTAAAATAATTCCAAAAATTGGGCATCGATAAAACCTGCGAGGGTCAGAGAAGTTGCCCCACATTTTCACTGGTTCTGCCTTTCTGTTTTGCAGATATTAACTTTACCTTGCAGATATCAAGATTTGACATTTGACGTCTTTTGCACTGTTTTGGCCTACACTCTTACAGTGGAGAGAAGGGTCCGGTGGAAAACAACTTGGGTAGTTAAAGCTCGGTTTTCAAATGAGGTCACATTGTGAGATCTGTCAACAATGTCAAATGATTGGAACTGTCAATGAAAGTGAGAAAAACCTTGTAAATTCAGACTAGCAAAATTCTCACAGAACTGGCTTTCCACTGGACTTCTCTGTGGCTCACTGGACATTCCACTCCGGCTTTCCACTGGACTTCCCTCTGCTGTTAATGTGATGCTTCGGTATGGTCTCAGGCCATTGAATGAGTGGTTCTATTTGCGTGAGCCACGACTTCTGCCTTTTTTTGCAGAGAGGCAGCTTTGTCAGAGATCAAGGTGTTTGGTCCTGATTTGCTCGAACCCCTCAGTTTCTAAGTGCAACATTTCTTTTTTTTATGTGTTTTCAATCAACATCATTTCGGTCAGCCAACAGGCGTTTCTCACAGAAAAAGTGCTTCATCTATCAAAAGGCACCTTGTAAAAACCAAATCGATCCAAAATTTGCACCAGTTTGAGGAGACAATCATGTTTTAGGCTTTTTGTATACACACCGAGGAGTTCTTTTTGCAGGTTCTGTTTTATTCTTCATTTTAGCCATTGCGTTTGGATAGTTTGTTCCGAGATATGGAACCTGATGAGAATCTTGGCCCTCTTGAATCACCATTTCCATCTCTCAAATTCATCAGGAATTTTTCTTTGACTTTTACTCAGGTGGGTGCTGATATTATTTTTAGTCTTGTTGCATTTTGTGAGAAACCTAATTTTCCATTCTGTGAGTGGGCCAACATGTCTATGTAATTTTTCCCGAATTGGTTTTGCAACTGCAGCATTGGAAATTTCCAACACGATTCATCCAAAAAATCCGCTGTTCGTGTGACCATTTGAAAGCACCATTCCATTTTTTCTGACTTTGGACATCGATTTTGCCTCGTTCTTGTGTGAACTGTGGGCACTTACGAAAGGAACATAGCCTTCCTCATTCTTGATTAATTAATCAGAATATCTAAAGGTGCCTTCTTGTTTTGAGGACTGGACGTTTACTTCAGACCTGTGACTTTATAATAATGAAGGTACCTACTGTCCTATTCACAAGTTCTTTTCACATCTTATTTTGTTTGGGTTCCCAATTTTGAAATGTGATGCACAAAATGAAGACATTTGATTTGACTCCCATCTGAACCAATGTGTGAGTTATTTTGCAAATGGATGTCATCATCTCACATTCCTACTGTGTGTGTAGCGTTTTTGCAACATACTCTACTGTCCTTTTCTTTAAGATAATTTACCATGTTGAAGTAGATATCAATGCCGTGTCCAGTAGAAATGTATCACAGTACAACGGTTTGCACCCTCACGGGCTGCCAATGTATTTCTACATCAACGTGGTAAATGTAATGTGAGCCTTCGTGGTGCACATGCTTAAATTTTCGGTACAAGATCTTTCACATCTTATTTTGGATGCAGATCTCATTTTGTTTGAGTTCCAATTTTTGAAATGTGATGCCATGAAATGAAGACATTTTGGTCTGGCCCTCTCCCCCCAGTACGGGATCGGATGTGGAAAGTTCCCTGAAAAGGTCACATTCATTTTCAGTGAATGAAAACTAGGCCTGAGATGTTGCCATTTCATCCTTGCTCAAAGCTTAGGATGATGGTTTATCATCTTTTTTTTTTAATTCCTTCCATTGTTGGTTGGCAGCCTTCTGGTGATATTGGTATCTTTGCTTTCAGGCTTATGAAACGTGGAATGTTTGGGCCAATCCATTTCACCTGTATCCTCAATTGCCCTTCGATCCAGTACTTCCTTCTGATTCCAAGTTTCTTGGTGAGTCCTTCTGATTCCAAGTTTCTTGGTGAGTTAGACCTGTCCTATTTCTTACATAGATTACATTTGAGATGTTCTTTGGCATTACTTGAACCACAGTAGGTGGGTAAGGTTCGGTTAAGCTGCGTCAGAATGGACAGATTTTTTGCATCAGACTTTTTTAGATCGTCTGTCAAAAACGGATTGTCACTTGCAACAATGTACAAAGGAGAACATTGGAGCATTGATAATTGCACATTGTTAAAAGTGACAATCTCTTTTGGACAGACGATCCAAGAAAGTCTGATGCAAAAAATCTGTTAAAACTGACGCAACTTCATAAAGCAAAAATGGCGTAATAGAGAACTACGCGTGTACCCAAGAAGACCACTGAACATCACTCCCATTTGTTGGATCTTTGCTATTTCAGCTCTTTGTACCTGGGTGTTCCTCAAATTCCACATTTTACCATCATACCAGGGTTGTAGTCGAGGGATTTTTCAGGTGCTTATTTCAGCATTTTGACTGCCACCTAGAACCTCTCGCATTATGTTTGTAAATTTTTTTTTTTGAAAAAATGAGATCGATTCTGCGCAAATTTTGGTGAGGCAACAAACACATCTTTTGCCACTAGGTGTATCTTTTTCCACTGCGGGTTCTTGAGAATGCGTTCTCGTCGTTGGTGACAAAAAACCTTTTTTAGCCAACTTAACCTGATCTCACCTGAGAGTTAGGTGAGATCAAGTTAGGTTAAGTTTAAGGTCAGGTCAGGTTAGGTTTGGTTAAAAAAGGCTATGTGTCATCGACGAAAAGAAAAGGTGATAGATTGGGTGATTGATGGGTGGGTTAGAATAAATGGGTTGGATAAATGTTTAGATTTTACAGGTTAGATTATAAACGAAGGAAGCAATGCGTTGCTATTTGACACTGCTGAGGAGGTAGAATGCGGAAATTAGCCTTTGGAGGAATTATAATGTTTCACACTGCATTTTTGTGTGACACTTGCAGTTTAGTATAATCATATCAAGATGGAAAAAAGAGATTACAATTGCCGCAATCCACAAAAATCTGAATATTTATTGTTAATCTAGACAATTTTATTATTATGTCTTCTTGTTCCAGGTTCACAATTTGGGTTTCGTCCGGTTGCAGGTGGAGCAGGAGGTGCCGGCAAAGAGTTCAGTGAGTCCCTTGGTGGTAACCATCCCAGGGAGCAATTCACTGTTTTGATGCTGACGTATGAACGAGAACAGGTTAGCAAATGAACACTGTTCGACTTGGTATCGGGTCGCTGTCGTTGACAAACTGCATCATTCGGACTCTGCTTTTCACTGTGTTATTGCGTCCTCTTGGAACGTAAACGTGCAACTGCAAAGCTTGAACTTTCACAAGCTGGCTCCAATCAGCTTTACAGCTGTTGTCGGTATGTGACAAGAGGTGAAGTCAGTCACGGAATGTGCAAGTCGTTAAACATCAGCTGTGGAACATTTCCGACTTAAAAAGAAAAAGCCAGTTTGTCGTTGATTGTTTTCACTGTCAGCATGCTCTGCTAAAGAGACCATTCTTTCTCCGCTCTGCAAGCAGCCAGGTGAGGGGGTTCTCTCACTCTCTCCTGACAGAGAAATAACAGCAGATGCTTGAAACAAAGCAAACATAATTTTGATTGGTTTCTCTTTACGATGGATGCTGACAGGAATGATGGCCACTGGCCTGTTTGGAAAGAATGGAAAAGATTCAAGCCACTTTTGAACAGAAAATGTGTGCAATAAAGGAAGGATTTTCTTGCAACTTTGCTCCAGGCACCTGCAAGGCTAGATTAGTGACCATGCTCTGTAACCGAATTTGTGACTGTGTTTCTTGATGTGTGTGAAAGATTATGTTGTGTGATTTGTGTCGAAAATGTGTGAAAAATTGAAACAACTCGAACAGTAGGTACATGTAGGTGTTTCTCTTCTGCTCGCTTGAAGCGTGCAGGCTCAAGAAAAATGCACTGTGCATTTCCACATGCTGTGAAACATAACCCAATTACGCATCAAGGAATGTCATGTATTCCTCGGCCCTGATCCAACCCAAGAATGGGCTTAACAGTTGTTCCGGGAAACTCTCCGGTCAAATAGTTCTAAATGCAAGAAAAATTTCCAGTGTTGCAGATTAAAAATGCCAATAAAACACTGCGAACCTTCCGGGTGCAATTTACTCTGGAACCATCAACGTACGTAACACAAAAGGGCCCCAAATGGGTCCCTGGAGTGAAAACTGCCCACAAACATGCAGAAAAGGAGAAGAATGCATTATTAACAGGGCGTGGAAGAGTGTGTATCTTTCATGATTTGATGCTATAGATTTACTTTAACTGGGTGTGTACATGGCGATTGGTTTCACCGGGTGGGTGTTTTGGGATGAGAACAAGGGATCATTGGGCAGGGCAATGCCCAGTTTGTCTTTCAACGATTGGATTATTTCCTTCTGGCGGTTTTGGAAAAAGAGAAAAGAAACATTGTACCGGGTGACGGAATATCCTCCTGGTGGGTTTATGGATTGAGAAACATTGGAAAGGACAAATTATGGACGTGCTATTTTCCATCTTCACAATTTCACTGCACCAACTAGTTGTTGTCATACCATAGGTAAGGTAACGTCTGTGACTCATGCATCGTTCTAAAATAATCGATCATCTCTTTTCATTCTTTTCGCAAGGTGCTGATGGATTCATTGAGCCGGCTTTATGGGCTTCCATATTTGAACAAGGTGGTTGTTGTATGGAATTCACCAAAGCCATGCCCCGAAGATCTCAGATGGCCTGATTTGGGAGTGCCCATAAATGTAAGTGGAAGTGGTCCGGGATGATTGTATTTTTCTGGCAAGATGGGACGACAGGAGAGAACAGCTTGCAGGCGAAGCAGAAAAACTACAATAGCTCGTTACCTCTTAAGTAATTTAACACAAAAACAGTAATTTTAAGTAAATAAACACTAGTTACCTCTAGTGTTTTTAATCGCTAGTGTTTTTAAGTTTTTAATCGCACTGTTTTGACTTTTCTGTCATTGTTCACGGAAGCGTTATTTTCAAAATGTGAGTTGTTCAGATAAGTTCTTTCCAGGGGAGCTCAAGTCTTATCTCAAATATGATGCAGTTTCATTGTCGATCTCAAATCGTCACAGCTTTGTCGTTAGAACACGACTCATCCAGTTGATGAAATTGTCGAAATAGTCACCAAAAGTGACAACATTACCTACCTACTTTCATGTTTCATCAGCCCTCTGAAGTTCTCCAGAATGTTGGATTTTGATAATTGTCAGTTGGCAACGATTGGCTGGATAACTCTCTATCACTGATATCTCTGATTTCATTAGTGGCCTCACTCAACTAAGCACTGTATCCATGTTTTTTTTAATAATTTTTTTTCTAGGTGATTCGGGCTTCCCGCAACAGTCTCAATAATCGCTTCCTGCCATACGATGCAATTGAAACAGAAGCCATTTTATCAATCGACGACGACGCCCATCTGCGACACGATGAAATTATTTTTGGCTTCAGGTGAGAATTACTTTTCCATTTTGAACTCAATAACTTTCGTTTTTTGCATTCTGAAGCTGAAAGTAAGGGCATTGGATATTTCTGCAGTATGAAAAGGTTCAGTGTGCAGAGAGCATGGTTTCTTTACCACTAGCTTTGCACATACCTACAGAAAAGGAATTTACATAGGCACAAAATCACTGTCCTGCAGTGATTTCCACTTTTCATCACTTCAAAAAGGCAGAATTCTTGCTTGTCATCGCCCATTCTGAAGTAAGGGAATGTTGGTCATGACATGTTTTGTCAAGCCTCGTGCCATGAAAAATCAAAAGCCATTTTTGGTATTGTTTCTTGTTGGATGGCAGTGCTCATGTGATGACAAATTTTATGTAGTGGCCAAGATTGCAATTCAGATGACCTCGTGAGCAGTTTCTCAAAATAATATGTCACCCACTTTCATGAATGACATTAATTTCTGCAAAAAATTGATTTTTTTTGGGAGTCGCAACCTCTCCTCTGGGGAACTTCGCATGACTGGTTTCTTGTTCGAGCAACCATCATTCATTCACACAACTCAAAACCCGGCCCCAGCGCAGTTTAATTGCCCTCTTGCTTGAAAACGGGATCAATTTTTTGAATGAAGATTTAGGTTCACATCTAAAACCATTTTGGTTTGTGTGGGATGAATTGCATCAACGTAGACATGAAAAAATGGCATGAAGAAGTTGGACTTGAAAAATTGGAACCCACGTTTTAACAGAGATCGAAATCCAACACTTTATACCTTTGTTTTGAAATCTTGTCTTTCCACTGCCTGCAAATGAGTTAAAATAAGAAAAAAGTTTCTGAGGCAACATGGATGAAACATGCATGCGGGTAATGCAATTCCATCTCCACCATCTCTGCTATCATGTTTTGTGGCGAGATCAATGCTGAAGCGCAGATCTTATTTTTCTATTCCCCAGAGTCTGGCGAGAGCATCGTGATCAAGTGGTTGGCTTTCCAGGACGTTACCACGCATGGGATTTGAACCACGGAGGCTTTTTGTACAATTCCAACTACTCCTGTGAACTTTCGATGGTCTTGACCGGTAGGTGTTACTCATTTCCACATGATTCTAGGCACAGAGTATGTAAAAAGTTCTAGGACAACCCCCTGATTGGTGACCAGTCTGTGATCCCGTTTAGCGCAATCTGAGTGCCCCGGTGTCAAAGGTGTACAGTTTGTTCTTATGGCCTGCAAGAAGGGATTTTTTTTGTGATCCTCGCTGTGACTGGGTTTTCCCCTACCACCACCACTATGACCGAACAATGCTGGTTCCCAGCTTTGGCTGGCACAAATAAAACAAAAGTACAGTTTGCTTCAAACCTGAACTAAGCTTTTGTGGGGTTTCCCTGGGACTTTTGACAGACCCGACCCGTATTTTATCCATAGGTGCATTTATGCCATGTTGACATTAACATTGCCAATGTAGGAGGGGTTTTTCTGTTTTGCAGTTTTTCTGAATTTTAAATTTGACAATATTGTAATCCACATCTGCCCGTAAATGAGGATTGCGGAGCATGGGTTATCCTGAGAACCACATTATCTTGGAATCATGGCTTTAGAGCAAACATCTCATATCGCGAGGTGACCCAAGGTTTTTGCGATCGTGTTGTCCTAGAACAGACTGAATAGGATAACTGGAATAGACTAGTTTATGTCCATTTTTGTTTGTGCCTGATGGAGCACGGCACAGCTTGTTGAACCACAGAAACCTGACCACTTTTCATTCACGTGTTGGGATATGCTGCGATGGAGGCAAAAATCGCGTGAGGTGCTACATGTATATGGGTTGACTATGACAAAGAGACATGAGTGGCGGCTGGCACAATTTTTATTTTGTAATTTTCGATCATTGAAAATTACAAACTAAATTATAAAATTTCAGCACGTGCCCCACGAACGTCAGAATCACAAGGAAAAGACATAATAGAGCCGGTTTTCATTCGTAACTTACAAGAATAAATTTGCTACGTTTCGGCCCCACGGACGCGGACCTTTCTCAAGCGGTGAAGGTATCACACTGATCGGATCATCGTTTCTCGTTTCTGCATTCGCTGGAATGATGGGAATGGTTTCTGCTTGTCAGTTGCTGTTTTGTGGGATGGGGTTGGGGGTCTTGTGGTTGGCGGTGGCAGGTTTTGTTATGATGGATCGGTGTTGAAGTGTGCTGGGTGCAGAAGTCGTCTTGGGTAAGGTGGGTGACAGGGAATAGTGGGAAAATCAGTGGAGGGGGAGGGGCAGTATTGGGTTGAAGGTGGTTTATCATGCGGAGCGCGTTTCGCCAGGCGCTTAGTGTGCCTGGGTGTTCATGGTGGATTTTTTTGAAAGAATGTGGTATGATTCTAGGTATTTGCGTTGGGTGGTTGGAAGGAACACGCAATCAACAGCCATCATGAGATCAACATCGCAGAAGCCCGTGTCTGACCATCTGCCCCACAACCACGTCCGTGGGGCCGAAACGTAGCAAATTTATTCCTGTAAGTTAAGAACGAAAACCGTCTCTACTACGTCTTTTCCTTGTAAATTATAGGATAACAAAAATAATAAAATATAAAAAATATGCACTTTGTGTTTGCAGAAGATAAAAATCCTGTTCTTACATTTTCCATCCCGTCGCAGGTGCTGCATTTTTCCACAGTTACTATTTGTACGTCTATTCATACGTGATGCCACAAGCAATAAGAGACAAAGTTGACGAGTACATGAACTGTGAAGACATCGCAATGAATTTTCTCGTTTCTCACATCACGAAGAAACCACCTGTCAAGGTAAGTGCGATATCCGATGCAATGGGACCAGTGTTCCTTTCTTTCGTAGTCCGCCATTGGACCAGTTATATGGAATGTTGCCCATGTTATCAATGTCTTTGTTATCCCTCCTTGCCTTGCTGATTTGCGCCAGGCCCTAGCCCATGCAAATTAATGCTGAAGCGCCAGGTCCAAGCCCATGCAAATTAATGCTGAAGCGCCAGGCCCAAGCCCATGCAAATTAATGCTGAAGCGCCAGGCCCAAGCCCATGCAAATTAATTAGTGTTTGAAATTTCCCGGGAAAATTCAACTTGGGAAATTTCCCGGGAAATTTCCCATTTTGAGAAAATTGGGAAAATTCCCAGGAAATTTCCCAAAACGAGGAATTTTCGACTCTGCTCTTTAGATTTTCCCATTTTGGGAAATTTCCCAGGCAATTTCTGCAGCGTTGAGTCGAAAATTGGAAATTGTTTGATTGCTTCTGCGTATCTATCATCGAACACTGCGCTTGGAAAAGTAACAGGACCGAATAATGGCAGGTGGATTTATCATGCTCCCACCATCTGCAACGTCCAATTGTGGACCGGCACACGCAACAAGTCAACTAAAAACAGCAGGTCACACCAATGTCTGTTCGAAAAGAAAAATTTTAAAAAAAGCGAAAAAAAATTCGAAAAAAAAAAGCAAAAAAAAAACATTAAATGACTTCTCTTTTTATTTTAACTCCGCAACATGGTCTTGATTTGATGATTGACTCATCTAATGAGGTGAGTAATTGGACGATGCCAGCCTACATTTCTCCAAATTCACGATGGCATTGGCATGGCAGGGCAGCTGTTGCAAAATTGTGCTTTGAGGATGCATATACCATAACAGGAGTTGCAATGAACGGTTTTTAATGCAGTTCTTGCAACTGCATTAAACTATGCTGAAAACTGTGCTCCGATGGCTGTTAAATGTTTGCATGCACTTTTTAATCATATCATGCACAGGTACCAATTATTGTGAATACCTACCTAGGTATTTATATGTACATGTAATATATGTATTTATAATTTATGTTTATGCGAGTATTATCAGTCACTGGCACCATTAATTATCAGTGGCTGCGAACACAGGCGAAGCCACTGTCATCCCTCCGACATCACCATCCCTCTGTCCTAGAAGCAAAATGTATTGGATTTGTTCTGTAAATTTCCCAACTTACGCAGGAAATATCCACATAATTTTTCCAGGAATATTTCCAATTTTCCCAGAAAAATTGGGAATTTTCCCGGGAAAAATCCCAACTTTCCCGGGAAATTTCCCAATTTTCCCGGGAAATTTCCCAATTTTCCCGGGAAAATTGGGAAAATTCCCGGGAAGTTTCCCGGGAAAATTGGGAAATATCCCGGGAAAAATCACTTGGGAAATTTCCCGGGAAATTTCCCAAAATTTTTGGGAAATTTCCCGACAAATTTTCGAAGTCGCATGGAGTGTTTGAAATTATCGTTGGTCGTCAAATCGTATGTCAATGTAATCCGACACGCCATGCATCTTCTTTTTACGGGAAATTTCCCTGACTTCGAACACTAAAATTAATGTTAAATTTTTTTCATTGAACATTGCGAAATTGGAATAAAATATACACCCAGAACTGTTAGAAGTAAAGAAATGGACGACAGGTTTCAACTTTCAAGTCCCACCCCATGACATTGTGGGTTCTGCACAGTGATGGGTATAACTGATGCCTTAGATTAGCAGATGTGCATATTCGTCCGTCCGTTTTTGGCCGGAATCCTGTCCTTTGTTACTAAGTGGACAAGAATCCGGCCAAAAATGGATGAAGAACATTTTCTGGAAAAGCAATGCCAATTCCGAAATATGCATAGCAGCAGCAGCAATGCGAAGGTGACCTTTCCCCCCAATGTAGCCCCCTTACCATTTTTGTCCATCGTCAGTGCCAGTTGTTACCCAATTTTCAGCATTTATGCCATTGCCGTTTTCGAGATATTGACCCCTCAGGTGGGGGGAGCCTAACTTCATGTGAAGTTGGCCCCTCATTTTTTCAAAATAGTCTGATCGAATTAGGATTTTGCAGACAGGTTTCCCTTCGGTAGCACCGGTTTGCACCCGGTTTTCAACATTTCCGCCGCGACAGTTTTCGACATATCGATCCTTCAATGTGGGGAGTGTTCTCTTCAGAATAATACTATTTTGCACCCTCTAAATGGCGTTTGACAACTTCAGCCTTAATGTCCCTAATCGTGAACTCATCAGGGTCCCATAAGTGACCAATAGGAGCACTTCATTTTCTCCCAGTCAAACCCATCAAACTCTAAATGAACATAATATTGGTTCCATTCCACTCATGTATTCCATCGATTCCAAACTTTTCCTTCTATCTCAGTTTTTCTTTTCGCCTAGGTGACTTCCAGGTGGACATTCCGTTGTCCAGGCTGCCCGGTGACTCTCACCGAAGATGAAACTCACTTCGAGGAGCGCCACAAGTGCATCAGTTTCTTCACTCGTGTCTACGGCTACACACCTCTGCTCTTCACTCAGCACCGTGCTGATTCTGTCCTGTTCAAAACACGGATTCCTCACGACAAACAGAAGTGCTTCAAGTTCATTTGATATTGCTCTGCTTTTTTGCTTTGATATTGCTGTTTTTTAGTTGCATTTTGTAAAGCACCTGTGCAATGCCCATGTGTCTTGCTTGTTTGTTTTTTTTAAACAGTTTCACGAATTTTCATAAAAAAAAAAACTGTTTTGAAGGCCACCAACTGTTTTCAACCAGACCTGTGCCCAGGTTTAAAGGGTCTCCCCCTCTGATGATCAATTTTTGAGAATTTTTTAGGACCTTGGGTGGCAATGAACTGGAGAATTCGATTCTGACATCAGAATTTATCTACGACTTCAAAATTGGACATGCAGGGCCAAAGGAGTTTTACATTCTGCAAGTTGGGCCGGTGATTCAGAGTTGACCTGATGGGAGTGATCTCAAAATGAGCAAACCCTCTAAGTTTCTCCCTTCCATTCTTCTCTGACTTTCTTTCTGACTTTTGCCAGGTTTCTCCTGACAGGATCAAATGTGTGGCACGAGAACTCTTTTCACTGATAGGTTTGTTTCCATGAGTATTTTTTTTATGGCTATGGCTTCTCCTATGTGCGGGTGAGATTCTTCAGCCTGTTGCTTAATTGTGGAGGGAATGACCCGTCTTTCCTCACCCTTTTATCACCTTGATTTTTGTGGTACTTGGGGTGTGTTATTGCTTTTCTGTTACGATGTATGATAAGCTGTGCTCCACTTTGAGATTGGATGTGCTTGATATCGATTTTAACTGAAAATTCACAAAAAAAAAAACTTATTTCCTACATGATTTTTGTTCAAATCCTCTTCAATTGACTTTATGATCTGTTGTTGTAGATTCGTTGAAAACACAAGCAAATAAGTCCATTTATGCAGATCTTATATTCTTGTGCAAATTTGCATCTTGATGTGCTAACCTCTTTTGAGAATGATGCTGACTGATAGTGTAGTTTATTTTTGGCTAACAACGGTTTGTGAATGCGGAATTTTCTCAACTGAACACAAAAGGTCATTTTTGTGATAAAAATTGTCAGGTCATTTACTTTTGCTCACAAAATTTGGCAACAGACCTTCGGCCATGTTCTTCATTGGAACTCATCCCATACAGTTGCGGGGAAGATTTGTGTTGCGAAATTTTCATTTCTCTGCCAACGCTTATTCCTTTTCCATTATTATGAATGATGCATGCGTCTGTTGAATTATTGGCTATAGGGTTGAACCCGAGGGTCAGTTAGCTGCAATGGGGAATACAGTGGTATTTTTCATCAATTGGAGATGAACTCTCTATTCGCTTTTTCCCGAAGGGTTCTCTGCCCGAAGTGGAAATAAGAGAGAATGTGTGGCAACTGAAAGAGAACCATGCGTACGTACGGCAGTGAAATGAAAGATTTACAGATTTCCAAAGATGACAACATTTTCAGTTTGGAATTCAAGAGTTCTAGATGACCATCTTACCCGAGCAAAACTTTCCTATCTTTTTTTTAAACTGTTTTTAGTATGGGCTTCTGATATTTTCACCTTGAAAATGTTACCTACGTTTTGGTTGGAAAACTCTGAGAGGTTACAGTAATGGAGTGGCTTGTTGCTCGTAACACACTGTTGCTTTGATGGAACAACCTCGTTCAAGTTTCAGAAAACTTGAAGTGTAGTGTAGTGAAATCAATCCAGCTTTCACCAAATTTGAGGTCTTATCAATCACGTCAAGTAAACAATGTGTTGATCTTCCGTTGAATTGGAATTCCATTCTGATGGGATCGGGGGACTGGGATAGAACGGACTGAGGCAGAAGTGGACTGAGGTAGAATTGGACTAAGGAGGGAGTCTTGGAGGGAGTTTTTGCATGGAGGTGGTAGCTTACATCTGTCCCAGCTAACTTAACCTAACTTGACCTATCCTGGAGAATTAAAAAAAATCAGCCTCCAAAAATGCAAAAATTCTGCCTCAGTCCACTTCTGCCTCAGTTCGTTCTGCCCCAGTCACCGGTCCCTTCTGATGTTATCACTTACCTTTTCCTGTCTGCATGACCTTCTGTCATCTGCAAGCTCTGTCTACCATGTGCACCTGGGTGGAAATGCATGCATCAGGATCAAACCATAATCCACGGTGGAGTTGCGGAAAGTTTGATGGCACCTTGTATTTGATGGGGCATCGGATCGTATTCACTATTATCACAGTAGTTTTGGGCGATTCCACATTTGGAATGGATGCACATTGTTTGCAACAAACTGAATGAAATTCTCCCTGCAAAAATTCACAAACGGCCGATTTCCAAAACGAAGATTAATCGGCAGATCGCCGCGATCTGCGGATCGAGGAGTGGTGATGTGGTTGTCCACAAACTTGGGATTCACATCGTTACTGCGAATGACAAGGTCAACCACATCACCACTCGTCGATCCGCGGACCGAGGCGATCCGCCGATTCATCTTCGTTTTGGAAATCGGCAGAAAATGTCTCTTGCGTAGAAACCAAGTGATGCTAGACAATGGGAAATGGAGCCGATTACATGTTCCAAACTATTTTTCGTTTGTGGGAAAATTGATCTAGGTTAGTTCCTATGGGAAATGATGACCGGCAATGTAGAGTCACAGAAGCAATAATGTAAAATACATTTTACATACATTGTGGATTTGTGGGAATCATGTTGGAATTGTTTTTATCTGCAATCAGATAAAGAAGGTTGTCCAAACAAATCAGCAATGCAGGTGCCCATTAAGGGGCACATTATCCATTTGTCGCAATCATGTACCTGTATTGCAGGCACCCATTCATGGGTACATTACTGTTTCTGTGACTGTACTCGTACACACAGCCTAATTTTTTAAAAAGTTTTTTCGAAGCAGTGTTTCTGTCAAATATGGCTTCTGTTTTTCCGACCTCACGTTGTGCAATTATGTCCTTGTTCAGTCTTTGCTTCTAATCGTTTTTGTTTTTTTATGCTGAGATTCCCACCGCTTAAGTGCCAGTGATTCATTTTTCTTGAGAAGGCAGCTTGCGTTCCTATTTGCCTTTTTTCTTTTTGTTGTGACTTTCCGACAATGATTTTTTTTAATCTTTTCTTCGATCTGTCGCACTTCTTGCTCGTGTCATGTTTCTAGTTATAAAATTGTTTCTTTTTTTTAATAAAGATCAAGAGAAGCTTTTTTATGTCTTGTACATCAATAAACTTATGGAAGCCCCTGTGCTCGAATTGTGGAACTGGGGTTGGTGACGTCACCACCATTGTGTACCAAACCAACACTCGAGAGGTGTTCAAAAATCAAAGCCCACATACTCTGTTCCCACTGAAATACAGAACGTTCCTGTACCAAATTGCTTCTTTTGCAAAATACCGAAATGCCAACATTATTGGACATCCCTGAATATTCTAACATTGGGAAGCCCTTGTGAAATGAATTCCAGAACTTGAAAAAGGTGAGAGGAGAATAACAACGGTTAATTTTTTCTGACATGATCAGGAGATCTTGGTTCGATCCCAGGTTGTTGCAAAATTTTTTAGTTTTGTTAAAAATAATGTTGTGCCCTTCAAATGTTGAAACGTTCCTTGTTTGAGCCTGAATGGTTGGGTTCTGTCCCCTCGCATTGAATTTGTTTCATTTTTTTTATTGATGATTTAAAAATTATTGTTAAAAATATTTTTTTTCACAAAACAAAAAATAGGCCATCCCTTGAGATCGAACCGGGGTCTCCCGATCACACAGCAATAGATGATCACTCAAACCAACAGAGCCGACCTGCCATTCTTGCTTCACCTTTGCTATGAAATTGCAGCATTCGTTTGACGAAGGCTATCCCAATTAATGTTTGCATTACAGATCATAGTTGCAATTCACTTACAGCCGAACCATTCGTAAAGTTTTTTGGATTGCGACGTTTCTTCCCCGCCAACATGGGGCTTCTTCAGGCGACATCAGCAAAAGCGCAACTGGTGTCACCTGATGAAGCCCCACGTTGGCGGGGGCGAAACGTCGCAATCCAAAAAACTTTACGAACGGTTCGGCTGTAAGTGAATTGCAACTCTGATTTGTGATTTGCCCATGCTGAAAATGTTTACATTTCAGCTTTTTTATTGAAGCAAAGTAAAGTTATTCATTGTGAGAGGTTCCTGTGGGGCTTGTGGCAGTTGAAACTTGGCACAAAAGTTACTCGTAAGCCTTATTGAAATAATCGCCTT
>JASGXE010000619.1:0-28737 GCA_030068105.1 Sinentomon sp. SZTP_YWyxl
TGCGGTGATGTGTATTGCAGCTTTTGAAAGGAAAGGGGTAAAAAAAAGGGCCCATGCCGCGGATCACAATTTCGATGGGAAAAAATATGCGCCGAATTTCAACGTTTTGGTGGTCTGCAATGAACGAGAAAGGATTGAATTTGTTTGTTTATTGCATCAACACGGACAACATGAAAGGCAATCACATTTGTGTTTGGTGCAAAAACGAATATGAATTGAAGAACATGAAAGGCAATCACACATGCATGCAAGACGAAAATTGTCGGACATGGTTGCGTACACTTCCTTCCTGTCTTCCATCCCTTCCCTTCTACCCCTGCCCATCGTCCCATCACATCCCATCGCCAAAGACCCAGGATTTCATTTATGGGGGGACATAAGTGGGCTACAGCCCCCTGAGCGCCCACTGGTATCGACATTGCGGCCATCGCGGTCCCACCCTTTCCCGTCCGGTTTGCTTGGTGCCAACTTGTACCACTGTGCCATTGCTACGTACTTTAAGTTCACAAACGGAATTTCCTCAGGGTTTCCTCATGCAGGTGTTTCCTCTGTGTTTTGTTGGGGCACACCCTGATCTTGTGGAACTGATTTCCTGCTTAAAGACGAAAACTTTGCTTATTGATTTGTTAAAAAGAAGAAGAATGTTTTGACGTTTCAATTTGATGCGATTCCACTCGTATTTATCATGAAGTTGGCCCTGATGGGATCACATATTGACTTCTCGATTTGCGCCATTCCAGGTTATCAACGGGAGGCCTTCCCTCAATCTTATATCGATGAAATATGTGTCATCCTGCAGAAATTATTATTTCGGGAAACGTTTTCCATGAAACTTTTAACATGATCTGGGTCGGGTTGGATGGGGTTGTTTGAAGGTGAGCTACACACCACGCACGCAGGTTTTGCCCGGTAGAAGAGTTTGTGCATTGAAAAAGGCAACATTGGAAAGAATGGGACATCAGTTCCAAAGACCGGTCCACATATGGTGTGGGCCAACTTCGCGGACCAGCGATTTTCCATTTAAAACTCATTGTTGTTCAACAATATTTTTCATTTCTCGGTTTTCACTTAGCTCCCTTTAATTTGTCTATAAGGCGATATATGCGGTTAAAAAAGGAACAGCAAGCATTAATTGCTTCAAGATGCTGACTGACAGCATACGCGGACGCCAAGCAGTAGGTTGGTACGAAGCGATGATGGTATGGTTGGGCGGTGATGGTAGGAAGGTTAGGTAAGGTTTGGTTAACTTTAATTGTGAAATAACGAAAAGACACCGCAAATCACGTCCGCAAAGTTGACCTATACGAGTACTCCACATGTAGAGAGATCTTTGGAATTGTTGCCAATAATGGCACATCAGTTGGGAAAGTTCTAAAAGAAACTCCTCATGCACATCGCAATTTTCATGAAGGATTTTGCATATTTCAAATCGACGCATCATGTTGGCTCTATCCTACCGGACATTTACAGTCAAAGAAACAATAATGACTCCCTTAACACAAGTACCAACGTTGGATCATGGGAGTTAGTATTGTTTCTGTGACTCTATACATGTCTGATATCATGGATGTGCCGTGCCTGGCCATGACTGCAGGCATTCTCTCAGGGGGATGTACAGCAACAGAAGCAATACTGGCTCCCATGATCCAATGTACATAGGTAATGCTTGTATTAAGGGAGTCATCATTGTTTGTGTGACTGTGCGTGTACCAACACATGTAGGTATGTTTAGATGTCCCATGTCGGTCAAATTATATATCAAATTACCACAATGTTGCATGTTAAATTTTGGGTGGTCGCTCCATCTGCTGAGACGTCTAAGCTCACATGTGTTCTCAAAACATCTCCCTGCTCAAACCTCAGTTTCCAGAAGATTATATGCGTTTGACATTCGTTTGCGCGGAGTCACAGTCAATTGCAACTTCGTATTTATCTCCTGGAATGTTTATGCGCGCAGTTCGGGGCCGTCTTCGAGAAGCTCATGAACACCCATTTCTTCATGCACAGCAACAAACTTCATCAATTTTTTATAGGCACACAATACTTTATATCACGCTTAGCATCATTGTTTTGGATGTTCATTGGCCAGAGTTGCGGGTCCAGCCAAGCCCTCCGCTGTGGTCAATGGTCTCGCTGTAGTTGCGATGAGGCACACTCTCAAACACAGTCCGAACTTGCGCTTGAAAATGTCGAGCAAACTGATTCTTATAGCTTTCGTGAATGCCAATGAAAACAATGGGTTGCGGAAAGTCTCATCCAATGCACCCTCTGATCTGCCCACTCGCTCCAAATGCATCGCCTGTGGAACCCTTTAGATGGAATGTACTTCGTTATTTCCTTAAAAGATGTGCCAATATGGGGCTTAGGATCTATGGGGGCAATGGGATATTCATGGGTTTTCTCGGGCGTAACTATATCGTTTTTGTGGGACCCATAACAGCTTTTAGAGTGCAGGGATTCTCACAAAATGTTGGATTGCGACAAAAGAATTTACCGTATACAGACGGCATAGTTATCGTACAGCATATGCCAGGAGTAGGCATGTTGGTTAACCCGTGATGTTGATGTGAGATGCATTAGGAACTGTTGAAGGTTCTTTTCCGTAGATGTAATTGCGATCTTTTTAATTTTGTCTTCGGGAAACAATGTTCGTGGCCAATTTTCAAACAAAGGGTAGTTTATTTTTATTTTCGTCGAATTTAATGAATTGAAAATTTGGCGATTTTGTCCCTGTAATTTAAAATTTGATTTTTTAATTTTTAAATCGTCAAAATTATAATTTGGACCAAGAAAATTGGGGCTCAAAAAAGCAAACTTTTCTCTTTGAAATATTGGAAGCCAATTTGAAATGTTCCAAGAAAACAAACAGGTTTATTTCCCTGAACAATTTGTCCGATTGGCCAGCATCATTGTTATCTCGCAGACAAAAACTAAAAAGATCGCAATTATATCTAGGAAAAGAACCTTCAACAGTTCTTCATGCATTTCACATTCAACATGACTGGACTGGTATAACCATCATATACAAACAAAATGACTCCGTGATGCAATGTATCTAGACTTGTATTGAGGGAGCCATTATTGTTTCTGCGACTGTACCTACTCCTGGCATACTCATAATGATGTACGAGGACGATATGCCGCCTGTATGCGGTAAATTCTTGTCACAATCCAATGTTAAGTCAGAATCCCTACACTCTAAAAGCTATGGGTCTCACAAAAACGATAGAACTAAATTAGGGTAAGCACTCCGTTTTGTTTCAAATATCTTTGACGGAACTCTCTGTAATGTAACGCCCGAGAAAACCCCGTGAATCTCCCTTTGCCACCATAAAATGGATCCATATATGGCTCATCTTTTAAGGCAAATTGCGGTGCGCATTCCATCTAAGGGTTCCAATATGCAGGCGATGCATTTGGAGCGAGTAAGCAGATCAAGGGGTGCATTGGATGAGACTTTTCTCATGCTTTAGCATTCAAAAAAGCTGTACACGTAGATTCATTTTTCTCAGCATTGTCAAAGGAACAAGTTTGGAATGTGTCTTTAGAGTGTACCTCATCGCAACAGTTTGGACTGTGTCTTTAGAGTGTACCTCATCGCAACAACTGCGAGACTATTGACCACATCGGAGGGCTTGGCTTGACACGCGCAACTGTCCAGTCAACATCCAAAACAATGATGCTAAGCATGACAAAAAGTATCGTGAAAAGAAAAATTGATGAAGTTTGTTGCTGTGCATCAAGAAATGGGTGTTCATGAGCTTACTCAAAGACGACCTCGAACTGCGCGCATGTGCGCATTCCAGAAGATAAATAGGAACAAAGTTGCAATTGACTCTGACTCTGCGCAAACGAATGTCAAACACATTGGGAGATCTTTTGGGACCATCGCTTAGACGGTTCCAGAAGATCGAGCGACCACCCAAAATTTAATCTATCCCAGACATTCAACATTGTGGTAATGTTGATACAATCTGACCGACATAGGACATCTAAACATGCACTTGTGTTGGTACCTACACGTCCGGTTGATAGAGCCAACATGATGCGTCGATTTGAAATATGGCAAATCCTTCCTGGAAATAGCGAAGTGCATGTTAGAAGTTTCCTTTTGAACTTTCCAAACTGATGCCCCATTCTTGGCAACAATTCCAAAGACCTGTCGACATGTGGAGTAGGCCAACTTTGCGGACGTTGTTTGCGGTCGTTTCGATATTTCTCGGAGTTAACCAAACCTGACCTAACCTTTCTGCCAACACGTACCGCCAATTGCTTCGTACCAACCCACTGCTTGGCGTCAACCTATTGAATGCTGTCGACCTTACTGCTTGCATGGAACCTATAGAACAACAGGTAAAAGAACATCGCCAGCTTCGGTGAAGCCGCCATGTGGCGGCAGCACTGTTGGCAAATCTGAAAAAATAAACGGAGCTAAATGGCGCTGGCCTTGCATTTTGCAGAAAAGATCTATTCAGTGGAAAATTGCGTACCACAGCAACATTTATGTTTCTTGTGAAGGATGCCTTCATCATTCCTGCTGCGCTCTGCAGACAGTCAAAATGTTCTCTGTCAAAATATTTGATCAAGAAAAGGTCGAAGACAATGTTTTCAGCAGCGAAATCCGCAGGCTGGCCATGTCCCATATTGCCGTTTCGCGTCCGCTTCTGAACGCAACATTAAAATAACAGCGTTGTTTTAGGTTGAGCTTATCGAATTGCGGTGGTAGTTCAGATGATCAGCGTTAGCCTGATGTGCTGAAGGTTCCGGGTTCGATTCTCGCCTGCGGCTGAATTTTTTCATGTCAGATAATGAGATCAAAATTTCAAACCAGAATCGTTTGCACGCCTTTTTCTTCTCAGTTGCAGTTTTCTGACCAATTTGAATTTGACGGGCCATCTTATTGCCCATTTTCGCATACACAGTTCATCAAAAGTTGTCTGACTGGCTCCGCTGGAGAAAATATTTCAAGGAACCGCCGTTGGTATTTGACCAATTCGCACAAATTAAAATTTGTTGCTTTTTGAATTGTGAGAGTTCTTATGTGTTCTGTCTCGCTGATTGTTTGTTTGGCTCTTGTGCTTAAAGACTTAAGCTCTGCACCCATCTTCCAAAGGTCAACATCCTAAACCATTTTCAATTTTGAGGACTTTCTGCGCAAAAGTCCCAGCAACACCGGTTGTGCGCACTGCGCATCATCAATTTTGCCGCATGCTCTTGCACCGAAAACAAAACAATGTTTCATGTCGCATTTTCTGCCACAAAACGGCCAAATGGAGTTCAAATGCAATGATTTTGGAATTTTTGGAAAGCTAAAAGCTTTCTCTACAACTCTTCCACAGGTGGAAACCATGTTACAGCGGAAAATATCGCACGATCATGAAAAATATCTGGCAGGACCCCGGCATTTTATCACATCCCAACATTTAACAATTTTTTCCTGAAATTGTTTTGATGTTTTGTCAGTGAAAATATCGGGATTGTTTCAAACGCCAAAAATCGCCAATTTTCCGGCTTTCTCACTTTGAAATTTGAACAAAATCCGTCATCTAGTTCAAGAGATAATCAACTTTCTGTCGGCGAACCCCGTCTCCAGTACTGCTCGTTTTTCTCATCTCCTTCAGACTTGCGAACTGTGCGCACCCAGCGGCGAGAAACAGAAACATGAAAACACGCATCACTCAGCTTCCTTTACCTTTTGTTCCAGTGCCTTGCTGCTTGCGTCCCTCTTACCTCATATCACGTCAGAGAACTTGGCCCACAACACATGTAGACAGGTCTTTGGAACTGATGTCCCATTCTTTGCAATGTATACCTTTTTAAATGCACAAACGCTGCTGTCTGGCAAAACCTGTGTGGATGTAAACGCTCTAAACTTGAGGTGCCGGTATGGAACACCTTGGAAACACCTTTTTATTTTATCTTTTTATTTTATCTTTTTTATTTTATCTTTTTTATTTTATCTGACACCTTTTTTATTTTTCACATATTTGTGACAGGAAAATGGTGTTCTAAGAACACACCACGTGTTCCAAAAAATGTTCCGAAAAGAACTCTCCCATCTAAGCCCATGTTGAAAATGGTGTTCCCGAGGTGTTCTATGCCGAAACCTCATGTTTAGAGCATAGCTCTCCTTCAAACAACCCCACCCAACCCGACCCAGATCTTGCAGAAGGTGTCACCAACCGAAAACGTTTCCCGAAATAAGAATTTCTGTCGGGTGATACATGACAACATCGATATAAGATTGAGGGAAGGTCTCCCGTTGAGAAGTTAGAGTGGAGCAAATCTAGAAATGCATGTAGGTAGGCCAACCTATGATCCCATCATGGCCAACAAATGCATAACAAATGCGAGGAGTTCTACAAATTAAAATGTCAAAAATTTGTTTTCATTGTAGCAAATCAATAGGAGTTTTCGTATGAGAAAGGAATCAGTTCCGCAAGATCAGGGTGTGCCCAAACAAAATACTGAGGAAACACCCGCAGAAACATTCATGACGAAAAGACAGGAAATTCCGTTTGTGAACTCCGAACATAGCAATGGCATGCGTACCAAGCAAGCCGGACGGGAAAAGGTGGGGCCGCGATTGCCCCAATGGCGATGCCAGTGGAGGCTCATGGGGCTTTAGCCCCCTATTTTTCAAATGTTGAACAGACAACACACAACCTCTGCAGTCCGTTTATAATCGCCACCCCTTCATAATGCATCCATTATATGCAACTTCTGAAGGGTCCGAGCTCCCCTTCCCCCATAAATAAAATCCTGCGGTCGCCGATGAGATGTGATGGGACGATGGCCAGGTGTGGGAAGGGAAGATATGGAGGACAAGAAGGGGTAACAGTTCGGAATACCTGCCGACATTGAACTGAACCATTGCTCTCTGATATACTTAAAGCTAACTAAACCTAACCTAACCTGACCTAACCCAACCTAACCTGTCCTAACACACCTATCCTAACCTCTCCTACCCTACCCACATCGTCCTCATCTTCCTATCCTGTTTTGGCGACTTGAGCGCGTGTGAAAACTCGTCCAGTTCAGCTTTTTTCAGATGTCGGCAGGTATTCCGAACTGCAACCCAAGAAGGAAGAGTACGCAACCTTGTGCGACAATTTTCGTCTTGCCTGCATATGTGATTGCCTTTCATGTTCTTCAATTCATGTTCGTTTTTGCACCAAACATAAATAAACTATCCGTTTGATGCAATAACAAAAAATTAATCCTTTTTTATTAACCACCAAAACTTTTTCGGGCCATTTTTTCCCAAAATTGGATCCGCGGCATCCCTTTTTTTCCCCCCTTTCAAAACTGAATCAATAGCAAATTTCCAATCCATATTTTTTTTTGGGGCCTTATCCTTTTCCCAAACCAGCAACCATCCGCGTTGGAATTGGAAGGCTTTTACCTTCCCTCAGGTATAACTTCCGCATTTGCGGTCCAGGATTAAATTCAAAGTAATCCGAAAGCCAGCAAAAAAAGCTATGCATGCATTATTGGAACGGACCTTTTGCTGTAAAAATTGTTCTGTTTATTTGGAATCCGGGCAAAGGAGCAATCGGCATCGGAATCCTGCCCCACAAACAATATTTAACAAAAGTGTACGCGGCAACGGAAAGGGCAATCAAGGGATGAATCTAAATCCCAATGGCCCTGATTTTTAATTAACGATCTATTTCCCAAAAAGGTTGGGAAAATGCAATTTGTGGTGATTGTCAAAGTTTTAATTCCCAGATTTTGGTGTTGGGTTTCGAATCTCCCCACTTTGGAAAAAAAAAATTGTTTAAAAGAAAAACGGTTATTTATTTTTACGACTTTCAATGGTTGGGAAGAATTCCCTTCGGAGCAACAAAACAACTCCTAGGGAAAGGAACTGATTATTTCGCCTTCGCAAAAATCGCAGATTGCGTTGGAGGAAATAAACAAAGCTAAGATTCCATTCGAGCTTTATTTGTTGTTAGCAAACCCGCAAGGAGGCGAAAAATGTTTATTTTTCAGACCCTTTTCCTTTTTTACTCCGAATCGCCATAAAAAAGACTTGGGGGATTCGAAGGGTCCCAATTCCAGGCTTCTTCCAAACAAAAAAACCAAAATCTTTGATCATGGAATTTCAAATAAAGGGGACGTACCTCTCCAGAAGAATGCAGAGGTAAGACTGCTTTGCGTACAGTATCAGTGCGTTTTCCGAGAGAAATTTATGTACCCTGACAGAATACCCAGAACCCAAGAATTTATCGCATTCGCAATTTTTCGCAAATAGCGAATTTTCGAACAGATGCTGCGGCACGCATGGGTGAAACTCAAGAATTAACACATTGAACGCAACTATTTCCTTTCTCCCAAATAGGTGTCGAAACATTTGGTATTGAAACACAATGTCTGAGTGGCTCCCCTGCAAGCTTCTTCCGCTAGCCGAGCTTAGGGGCAGCTTAGCGGACACAGCATTGGATCTGTCATCACAAACACGGGATTTGCACTCGCACGAGCCCTGTTTAAGGGAAGTCGTCGACCTCTGGGGCCCATTCACATCTTTCCGGGCTGGGTTTGAGATTTACAATGCGAAATTCTTTGAACTCTACACGCATAAAGAAATAGGATCCCACAAAGCTTCGTATCTGCTCTTCACCCCATATTGAAATCGTGCTGAATTTAAAAGTTTTTACTCAAAGGGGTGTATTCACTTCAGCAAAATTCCAGAGCAGAGAGGCATATTGCAGTTTTATTGCACCAAGCGTTACACTAATGCACCAAAATGGCTCCTAAATTACAGGAATAAATATACTGGAATATGGATAAGTTGGAAAACCTTGAGTATAATTTCAGAAAACGAACTACTGTGAAGATGACCGCGAAGTCGAAAGTTTATTGCCGCTATGCAAGCAAAAGCAAGTGCGCAGCATGCACCGGTCGAAATGGGTTTTTGCAAAAGTTTTAAGTCGTTTGAAAAAGCAGAATTTTCAGAGAAAATGAAGCAGACTGAATCGATAAGTCTGCGCTTTTCGAAAAGTTTGATCCCGCGCTGGAAAAGCTTCAAAAGTCATCCAAGCAGTCAAACTTTTATTTCTATGCTGAATCGATTTTATTTTCTGTGCTGAATCGATTTTTGGCCGTGTTCCCCATTGCAACTCACCCTCAGGTTCAACCCAATAACCAATTACGGATAGATTTGTGTTGCGAAAATTTCATTTCCATGCGCTAGTAACTTTCCCATTGTTGCATTGAAAGATGCATCCTCTGTTGAATTGGCCATTGAGTTGAATCAAAGGGTGAGTTGCAATGTGAAATGCGGCCGATAAAGTTTTTGGCCGGTTCTCCATTGTCGCAGAATTCAACCTTCGCTGCAAGCGTTCAATATGACACAAACGAATTTCCAAATTGTTCAAAAATATTATCCAATGCTGTTGCTAACTTGTGCATTGCATAGCTTCAGGCGTCTCTGTCTTCCATCTTTGCTGCATTCCAACGCTGACGCAGGCGATGAGGCGTTTCGCTTCCGACTCCTTCCCAGAAAAAGACTTCTCTTCTGAACTGACTGCGGCCCAAAAGATTCATATTTCCCGAATTTTCTCCCTCGGTCAAAGGTGCTGTTTTCGACTGCAGCCAACTTTGCATCATGGTATTTGGACGACAATGTCCTAAAAAGTCGAAATTTGTAAAGTAGGTACCCATATTTAAGGTATATTTTACGAGGAAAAAGGAGTTGTGGTACGCACTTAAATAACAGGTTGGGTGGGTAAAACAAGCATTCTGGTCAGTTCAACTCTGAACGGATCCACGAGTATATGCACATAAACGGGAAGGAGTGGAGCAAGACTTCTTCGGAAACAATTTTGGGAAAAAGTTCCAAACGATGGAATATATCCTTATGACCATTCTCTCGCAATAAGAAGAAAAATCAGCAGGATAATTTGCCTGTTCTAAGTGGTTTCTAATGTTGGTGGTTGGGGTGAATTGTTGCCATTAATTCAGAGACCTACATATATTTCTCGGCATGACCACCAATTCAAAATAAGGACTCTTCCATGCCCCAGAACTGATATGCAGAAATACTGTTTCTTCACGAACGATTTCTGACTGGAATTCCCTGCCGGCAAAATATTTAAAACCCCCATTTCCATAAATTTACTGAAAGCACGTCTTAGTGCACTCTTTGAGAGCTCCATCGACTAGGCCTGACAATGTTCATGTCTCACCTCAATTTTGCTGTTTAATTCCTCTGTGGTATTTCTTGTCGTTTTAATGAGGCTTTTTGATTTCATATCTTGGAATGAGCTTCTTTTCATGTATATTCAACATATTTTGTTCCATTCGCTTGTAATTTTTGCAATATCCACATGTTATACGAAACGGAGCTAAGCTCCTAAATATAAACAATCAATCAAATGTGTTAACCTGATTTGATCAAACTGAATCTTCGTCAAGTTTCAGTCCCATTAGAGGTACAGAATTATTTTGGTACATAGGCAATTAAATCCGGTAGGTAAATCCAACACAAAGGACACACCGAGAATGTGGGTTTGTGGTAACCATTACAACGTTTTCCACTCGATATACCATAGGTGCTGAGACCTTTATTTGGGCCTTGTCATCCTTTATGAGACCACCCCTCTAAATTCTGTATGTAAATGAAAATGCTCATACGGTTGTCATCAAGGATTTATGGCCATCCTCTTTGTTGTCAACACGGGTGGTCAATAAAAAACGCACCGAAGTCATCTAAGGTAATTAAACTCCTGTATACAAGATCGTAAGTTCATGTCTGCTTGCAGCCCTTTTGGGTGTCGGAGAATCTCGATAATGAATGGCGATGATGGGGACATCAAGCTCGGTTTTAATCTTGGGCTATTGAGGTGTTTTACTGCTAGGTTTATTTAAACGCAGACCTGAACGCGCGTTCTTAATTTACATGTTTTCATCGTCCCTTGATGAGCTTGAGCGAGAGATTTATTGCACCCCATACGGAAAGTGTTTTCTTCGGGGCAGATTGCTTTTAATTGTGTTACCTTGGATTTTCAATATAATTGATGTGAATCTGCCACTGGGAGGCGCCTACTGCCTTTAAAGACTCGAGGAGAGATTGAGGGTCGCTTGAAAGACTACCTTTGGAGGGTGATTTGATGATCTCTCCCCCAAGCTGCACCGAATCCGCGTCGCATCTTTTGTGCATAGGTAGGTTCAAGTTATTTCCCTTAATTTTCTTCCATCAACAGGGCCACAAAAGGGATGTGACATGCCCAGAAGGCCACTGCCAGCAAAGCTATGACTCGATTTAACTTCAATCCGAGTTTTGTGGAAACTGTAGAGAAAAACTTATTCTTGGGTCTGCACGATTTAGTCCGTACAAGCTCGCAATCCAGCCCAGTTAGGCCAACACCTGAATAACTTCAGACCTATTTGCATGATAAGATTATGACCCTCTCCTCATGGTGGCATTTTGGTGGAGTTGAAAACATAGTCTTCGTATGAGTTCTTGTACAACTGCTGTGGGCGCAAAAAACTTGACAAAGTTGAAGCATCCACTGATGCTGCATGAGCTTGAACATCACTTTCCAGTCTGCTAAAACATGTCTCTCATGACAAGTATTCACATATCAAAAACCACTCCCTAAAAAGGTGAGTTTTGCCATTGTAAAGATGGCGAACACAAATGAAAACATGCCGAAGCGAACGGTGTTTTGAAGCGTTTCCGCGCATGCGTTTCCACTTTTTAGACTGCGAATGCGTTTTACGATGCTGTTTGACCAAAAGATGACATCGTGGAGCATTCGGCACCTCTATACTGTATAGGCTTTATCGCATTGCGTGAATTTTTTAATATTTTATCTCTATGGGAACCTGAATTGCACAAAAATGGAACAAAAATGCACAAAAATGGAACAAAAATGCACAAAAATGGCCTTCGACGACTTATTTGAAATCACTTTCAATGGCCCAATATTTGGTTTGGAAAACGGAAGGACCATGGAATCGGGGCTTGTTTGAAAACGCATGCGGTAAAGAATAAACCTCCCGCCGGCACGTGTATGGCAGCCCAAATCACGAATTAATTAATGAGTCCGAAATTAATGCGATGCAAGACAGAAAAGGAACGGACTTTTATCGATTGTCGATTACGGGTTGCGTTTTGTTCGTAGTCCAGCAAGCATTGTTGAATTTGAAAAATGAATTTCAAAGTAGTGGGCGGACAAATCGAGTCATGATCTGGATTTGGGCCCGAATGCATAAGTCCCTAAAGTATTGAGGGAGTAGAAAAACACTTAGGCCTAAAATAGACCAGCAATGAGTGCTCTCATTTCATTTAGTTTTGGCCACACAAATGGCTTGCGGGTGTTTAATCATTGTTGATGCGGAAGGCAGGAATTATTAAGGAGCGCCAACATAATCCATCACGTATCCTGTCGGTATTTCAAAATTCACCAACTCGCAGGATGAACAAGGGGAATCCGCATGGCGAAGGAGTTCATACCCATTGCAGAAAATCTGTGGCAATTCAAAGCAGAGAGCGTTGCCGCCACGTTCCATTTGGATGGTAAAAAACGTGGCAGCAACGTAACCTGGCCACGTGGAATTACCTCGTCCACGTGATATGACCGCCTCCAAATAACGTTGCCAGCACCTTTGCACCCACGCAGCCGATACAGTGGATTTTCCGTGATATCACGGAACATTCGTGGAATTTTGGTGGAATTTTGAAACTGAGCATGTATTTCAACGCATCAAAAACTTCATGCCAATTTAGTGAACGGATTTTTGCTGTTTTCTGCGAAAATTCTTTTTCTAGACGCAGGACACCACTCCTTTACCATGTCATAATAATTTGATCTATTTTGATCAAAAATAATGCCATTGTTGAAAAGTAGGCATCCATCCTCTGAATTAGATATTTCGGCGGTATTCCACTGGTATTCCCCATTGCAACTCACCGCAAGTTCAACTCAATGTCCAATTCAACAGACGGATTCATTTTTCGCAACATTCGAAATTAGCGCTGCGCATAGAAATTAAATTTTCGCAACACAAATCTATCTTTTGAACTGGTTATTATTGAGTTGAACTTGAGGGTGAGTTGCAATGGGGAATCGGCCGATTGTTGTGTTGAAGCTGAGTTTGGGTCAAATCATTGGCTTGTACTGAAAATAAAGCAATTTCAAGCACCTGGTCAAACTTGGACGCCAGCTAAAACCCAACATGCGTTTCAACATACCTTTCGTCAGTTGTAATTAACGTCCCGTGCTCAGAAGCATCAGGAGTGATGTAAGTGCATTCTCTTGTCTGAACACTGATTCCACCTCCGCACGACGTCGAACACGTTGACCACTCTGACCACGTGGACTGCTGCTGTTTCTGTTCCTCCTGAGTTGCTGTTTTGGTAGCAGACGACGGACCCAGAGATGTCCTCCATGCTGACGACATTGATGCAACACCACCTTGACGAGGAATAAGATCAGCAAAGCCACGGGAATACGGGTACCGACCGATTGACTGTCGGTACGCCCTGTAGTTCCGCCTCGGCTGTGGTCTCCAGGTTGATGCAGTTGTTGGGACTGCCGGGGGAAGCTGTAATTAAACGCACTTTAGACAAATCACGAACGCACGTGATGTGTTGACAACACTTGTCCGAATGTGCAAGCATTACAGGGCGTGTGTGGCTGGGAATGGGAAGACACAAATTTACAACATACGTAAAAGCGTGTTCACACATCAGGCCACAAATCTGAAGATCACGTGAGCTGTCAGTTTCTCAACTTCGTTTCATTTTCACAGTGAACGTGGCCACATTTTTTGTTTCAGTTTTTGATCCCACTCTCCCCATGGACGAACTACTGAACTCCCATGGCGGATCAAGTGACTGCGCCATCTGTGGCCGTTTCGCGGTGACCACAAATGGTTCCAATTTCGTCTCCTACTGGATCCCAATTCCTGGTCAAACACTCGTAAATCCAGTGATTATTGCGATCAAATGCATTAGCAAGGTAGGTACCTAATCATTTTTGTCAAAAATTGGTCCACCAATTGAAAACAAGCCGCAGAAAAAGAAGACGCCGCATATCGCATCGTTTCAAGTGCAAGCCGCACACGGCTTGTTGAAGGAATCCGGAAAGGGACAACTAGTATATGTTCGTTGAACAAACGTTCAACCAAAAAGAAACCCCACTCAAAAATGTTGAGACAATCCCAGAAAAATGGAAAATTGATATTCTGGCTGAAGAAAATAGTCTCGAGACGTTTTTTGGCCATCTTCCTGGATCATAGTCCTAGTTAAAGGCATCGTTGAAAATTATGGCATTTCACAATTTGCCGGTGATAACTCTCGTGCATGGCATGTACCGACAGAAACTGTCTTTTTGGAAGTACAGGGTGAGTTTAGAGGAAGCGAAGATTCCTACAAGACTCGTTAAGACGACTTGTCCGAGGCTGCGTCTTTAAAAAAACCGGGCCAAAATATCGGTTCTTTCGAATTTCTATGTGGATAACAAACATGAAACCGTTATCGATGTCTCGTACATTTTGTGAGCAAAGATAAAAAACCGAAAATGATTCGCCAATGACAAATGAGCTGGGTGTGAAATCACATAGGCTGAGACCATGGAGCTCTGACGGGTTTTAAAAGCCCACACTGTACAAAGAAGAGGTGGGCGCAACTGTCTTTTCACGGTGTTCATTTCAATGCGGAAACGAACTCTTTCGTTCCAGAATAAAAAATATGGAAAAATGAAAGGAGAGACACCAACAGTAGGTTCCTTTTCTTAATTTCGGATGATGAAAAAGGCAATCGATCTTGAAGATGGGGCAACTTCTTTTCCTCCCCACATTCTCTCTCACCCGCTCTCCTCGCTATCTCTCTCTCTCCCTCTATATCCCTCTCTCTCCCTCTCTCTCTCTCTCCTGTTCTCTATCTCACTCTCTGTCTCTCTCTCACTCACTCTCTCACTCTCTCTCTCTCTCTCTCTCTCTCTCACTCTCTCTCTCACTCTCTATCTCTGTCACTCTCTCTCTCTCACTCGCTCTCTCCCTCTCTCTCTTTCTCTCCCACCCTTTCTCCTCCCATCTCTCCTCACCTCTCTCTCCCGCTCTCTTTTTCTCCCCTCTCTCTCTCTCACTCCTCGTCTCTCTCCCTCCCCTCTTTTTCTGTCCTTCCTCCTAGATTCCTAATCCAGCCTCGTCTTCGGCTGCAGAGCTTCGGTTGAATACTTCCGCTAAAAAGAACATGCACTCGTTGATGAGCCGATCAGGGCAGATCCTCGTATTCGTGCGAAGATCCATCAAAGAAATTTGTAATGAGCATACTTATATACGAGCAACAGGCGAAGCAGAAATCGGGTTGGAAGAGTGGAAGCTCCGAAAGAAAGCTATGGAAAGCAAGTAGTCGACTGGAACGGCTTCCCGACTTCACATAGCAGGGTGATCGCAATAAGCGCAGGTTGAAAAAAATAATAGTTAATCAAAGTCACAGCGAATCGAAAACTTCAAAGTGACTCGCATTCATTTCCCTGGAAATGAATGGCAAGTGATGCCGCCCGATATGACGAAAACTCTGCTGGCAAAAAACCATCTCCAACGCACGAAATCTTGCCTGGGACAGCCATGCGAAATCTGAGCGCAATCAAAGAGGCAAACACGTCCCTGTCGGGTGCAAAAAGTGCCTTTGTCGACTGCAATTGACTTGCAAACCAGCACCAATGCAGATATTGACCAATAAAGCACCATGTCAGTTCTTAACTCCGCCACGCCCAAAATGGCATGCATTTAAAGAGACCCGCCCATTTTCAGGGCGTCCCACACGCGACAGAGTTGATGGAGGGTGCACTTTTCCTCAAACACATCCGATGTGCACTACAGGCCGTTCCATTTTCGGCTTTACACTACATTTTTGATCGGTTGCAACAATGAGTTTTTGCGTATTTTTTTCCTTCGCAGTTGTTTTTAAAAACAAATCGGAAAAGAAATTAAAATTTTCCATTGCTGGGTGATTAAAGACCCAGCAACTATACCAACTTTCTCACGAGCGAAGATCTCCCTTGCAAAACCTATTTATGGGAGTGAGCTGTACAGTCATAGGAACAATAATGACTCCCAAGATCCAATGTATAGGTACCTACCTAGCTTCTATTTTGGGAGTCATTATTGTTTATGTAACTGTACACGCGCATATACCACTGTTTCCTGGAATCCTCATTTGACGCGGATGAAGCTTCAGTTCGGCCGATAAAACTGCCTCCAAAACTATTTTAACTCCAAATACAACGCATCAAAAACACCTATCAGTTTCTTTCTTCCTCTGGTGAAATCATGTATCAAAGCTCATTAACCTACACGTCTATCGTGTATCTAGTTGTCTTGAAACGGCTGATTTATAAGCGTGGATTTCCTCTCAAGTTCATTGCTGACCTTTCTTTGCAATACTGTAAGATTATTCTACTGATGTAAAGAATATTGCGCACACTTACACGTATTCATACACCAAGACGAAGACAAAGAGCATCCTTCAAACGACAACAGCGCAGTCTTCGTTCAGCACCGAAAAACGGCAGATGCTCTTTTCGTAAATCTTTTTTTTTTTTGAAGAGGTCGGTCATGTTATTATCGAGTACCCTGCACTGCACCTTATAGCCTAGAACGTCCCATAGCCCGCAGAGAAGGCACCCATAGTCTTGTTTAGGCACTTGCCATGAAGCTTAATTTATTCCCTATTTTAATTCAAACGACAGAATAAATTTGAGAACCTCACTAACGACGGTGCCAACAGGCGACACAGGAATAGAGAATATTCGTTCAACTGATTTGGGACATCTGAAAGTCATGTCGTTACAGGAATGTCATAATCGGCTGCGGTAGTTGATTGAATTGAATTTGTTGTATTTCAGGGAATTCCTCGTACGCACTATTCGTACATACCTCTTCACAATAATAGGAACCAGCGAATTCCCATTCAAAAAGTACTCAGCATCTATCAATGAGGCCACACTCGAATATCTTAATAAGAAGCAATTGGCCCTATTCTAGTGCAGGCTGTGAGAACGTGACGATGAGTAATTGAGTCTACCTGCCTGCACAGCACATAATCATCGGCAAATAGACGGACATGCGATTTTATTTCATAAGCTACGTCATTTACGATACAATAAACAAAAATGGTCCAAGAAAGCTGCCTTGGGGAACACCGGATGGCACTGTCAGAGATTCGAATATGTTATCCTCAATCTTGACAACTTGAGCTCTGTCAAAAAGATGATCCAGAAGCCAATTCGAAGTAACCCCGTCAAGCCATTTCCGAAAGGGTGACTTTCGACATCGAAAGCTTTTGCAAAGTCAATGAAGACTGCACCAACTTGTGCTCCTTTATCCCAGTGCCATGCCAAAACCTGACTGAAGGCCGTGAGCTGCATATATTGCGTGAGCAATAGTCTGACAACACTTGCGGTTTCTGCATAGCGGGATGCTTGCTGGTCATCATAATCTGTATCAAACGCACGTGTATTGGCCAAAAACCATCAGGCGGAAATTCTTTCAGCTATCTTGCTTGATTGCAGTCGCAGAAATATTTAATCAATTTCTTCCAGAAAAGAAATCTCTCGGTAGTGTAGAAATAGGATGGTTACCATACATTGAGCCTGATATGGGTCGTTTCCTGGAAAAGTGCTTAGTTTAGACAGACCATGACACGCACATATCTATTTGTGTTTCTAAATTAAATGTAGGTGTGTCTTTTGTTTGGACAGATTCTTTCGAAGTTTGTTCAATGTGCAGCGGCCAAAACTTCATGCTGAAACGCTTTCCGTTCAGGCGGAAAGCGTTTCTTCATTTCTTCTGTATTTAAATGAACGGGGAAGCGCTTCCACGGACTCAAGGGAAGTTTCCCTCGTGAAACCCATATTTCCGCCATTCATCTCGCTCTTCTGCATTTTCAAAAACTTAAGAAAACAATTCAAGACCCGCACATAAAACGACATTTACGGTTAGGAAAAGAGAAAAAAATACGGTTAGAAAAATAAAAAAACTTGTGTACTCATACCTGGTCAGCACAAATGACAGTGATAACAGCTGCGAACGTCAAAGTTGGGGCGAGCAGATACCTCAGAGCCCTGAAAACCGTACGAAAGAAAATGATATACTCGTATTCCAGTCAACTGTATTTCTGAGCACAATTAAGGTGCAAGGGTCGACAGATGAAAGATGTCAACTTTGGGCATTGGGCGGCTATGGCCTTTGGTCTAGGAAGCATCTTCTGGGTGGTTTACAAAGTGTGTGTGGTCGAACTCCACGCAGCGCCAACGTTTGTGAACAGCACTTGTGATGAACTTTCCAGGAACACCTACATGCCGGGCAAGAAATCATGTTTGACAGTTACCGCGGGAAACCCGAGTCCGTCCATTCAGCAAGAAATAAACGATCACAAAGAAAAGCAAAATGGAATGTTCACAATTTCCTCGGCGACTTCTCCGTCGGTTTGTTATGTAAATTATTGTCGACAAGATGTGTTATTTTTGTAGATCTATTTCAAGGAAAATATGGACCATTCCTTTGTAGCCGATATCAAAGTTGCATTGCATCCTCTGCTCGTGTGGCCAGGAATATTTTGATAAATCACCTGTATCAGACGTCAACTGCCATTGTGTTCCACGACCATAACTCTTCTTAATGACGTCTGCGCATGTTTAATGTGCCGAAATATTGGATTAATTATGTGTATCTACGAGTAGCCTACTAGACTGCATTTTTACACAAGAAATAGCCATCTGAATGTCATCCCACACATCGCCGCAGACGGACATTACGGGAACCTTGTGACAGGCACCATGTATAGGTACCTAAACTCACAGTTTAAACTAGGTAAATGTGTTCAAGTAAGCAACTTTGACGGTAAAAAAAATGCATGAAATTACAACGTGGCTCTCTGGCCAGTCTATTTTAACAGTGGATTCTTGTGGTTACGGCTCCCAAAATGATGTCCGTCTGGAGTCGAAAGCATCAAAATGTCATTTTATAAAGTCGGTAATTTACTTTTTACCCGGCGAAACATATCATTTCAGAATACATCAAAATCCCATTTTATAAAGTTGGAAAAAAGACTTCTTACGTTACGTGTCGAACATCTTGCTTCAGAAAGCTTCAAAATATCTCATTTTGGAAAGAAAACCGGTAAAAAGACTTCTCATCAGTCAGCAAAAAGACATCTTTAGCCGCGTCAGAGTGGAGAGATTTTTTGCATCAGACTCTCTCAGATCTTCTGTCCAAAACAGATTTGCAGTTGTAACAATGGGCAATTATCAATGCTCCAATGTTCTCTGGATCATATTGTTACCTATATACATATACAAGTGTCAATCTCCTTTGTACAGACTATCTAAAAAAAGTCAGATGCAAAAAATCTGGTTTCACCATGCAATGTCATTTTCGAAAGCAGAACCAAAAAACTCATTTTGGAAAGTCGGAAAAAAGACTTGTTAACCTAACTGGTGGAACATCCCTTTTTATATTGCATCAAAAATGTCATTTTAGAAAGTCGGTCAGTGAATTCTTACCCGCCAAACATCTCATTTTAGAAAGCATAAAAAATCGTTTTTGAAAGTTGGTAAGAAAGACTTCTTATTCCTGGTGAAACATCTCGTTTTAGAAAGCATCAAAACATCGCGTTTTAGAAAGCTGGTAAGAGACAACAGGCGAAATATCACATCTTTAGAAAACATCAAAATATCTCATTTTAGAAAGTTGTTGAGAGAGACTTCTTGAACCTGGCGAATCATCTTATTTTAGAAAGCAGCAAAATATCTCTTTTCAGAAAGTTGTTGAGAAAGAATTCTCATTTTACCGAAACTGGGCTCCCTGGCGAAACATCTCATTTTAGAAAGCATAAAAAAAAGCAGGTCTGAAAAAGGACTTCAGCTAACCTGGCGAAACATCTCATTTTAGAAAGGAATTATCTCCGGCGTTCAGGCCAGCAGGCACCGCAAAAACAGATCACACCCCACGAAATATCCTTGTATTTGCCCGTCAAAGACGACATCGTGTTGACTTTTTTCAACATCGCCCACCGAAGATCATTGGAACACGTGCAGGGGCAAATCGTTTTTCAACACGGCAGAACTAACATTGCTACGAGGAACTGGACATTTGGCGGTCCCATAATACCTTCTGAGCTATCTCTTTCAATCTTCCTCCACGCATGATTCATATCGGCAGATAGAAAAGGAACTGCGGGTGGACAAGGTGGGTATGCCAACAGGCCTCTCATAGCAACAAAATTGAATTGAACCAATTTAATTAAATTTGAACAAAAAGCAAATGCTTCTGTTGCAATCAAAACCGTCTAGCAAGCGTGATTGGTATGCCCAAGACCACGTGACTCCCGCAGAAGAATCGATAAACACAGGGGGGTTCGAAAATTAGTGGTGGTCAAGTGGATGTGTCATTTTCGTAGGCTCTCACCAGGACACTTGGGTCGTTTTGGGCTGCAACAAACAATGTCGAAATCCTCATTTTTGCGATCGTTCAAACGCTGTTAAATGTTCGGCAGTTGAGCACACCAATATCTTGTTATGCAGTTGTGACTGAAGAGTGCTAAGATGGCAGGCCGGGGCCCCAAGCGAGCATTGACTTTTCAGAGAGGGGACAGGGTTAGGTCAGGTTCAGATAGCTTTAGGTAAGAAAAAAATTATTTTTCTTTCTTGCGAATGAAGGGCCCCAAACGAGAATTCTAGCACAAAACGCTCTCTGTCATCCAAAGTTGCGGCAGGGTTTGTAAAATCGCCGCCGGGAGGAATACCTGAAACACCCTGCTGTAAGTGGTGAAATGTTTCACAGAAGGTACTGAGAAAAGAAGCTGAACATGAAGCAGAGGAAGCTTTGAGAGAAACATTTGGCCTTTCCCTGGCGCTATTCAGTACATTGTTGTTACAATAGAAAAAACAAGCAGTTAATTAAGCATCAAACGCAGTCCGGCAAGCGAAACACCACACATGACACAAGAGATCAAATCATTTTTCACACGGGGAAGATATTGTTCACGGAGAAAAGATTGACGCGTGCCCGGAACAAAGCTCTCTTTCACTGTCGTGGCGTCTTCAAGATATTGTTGAGGCAGAAATTTAAATTCCTGCAACGTTCGGCGCCCACTTCGCAGTGTGAAACGTGCGCGCACAGCCATGCAGACTTTGGACAGCCATTTGAATCGGCGCGTTTTCTCCTGCCGACACTCGACAGCGGACACAACGCCCGTGTGAAAAGCTCTTCGCCCATTGATGTGAGGCTGGCGACAGAGTTGAATGGCAGTGGCGCTTCGAATGCATCCGGAGACCGCTTCCCAGAGGCTGTCACAGATCGTGCTCGTTCAAAGCATTTGCCACCGCTCCCTCCGGCAAATATTCAATCTCAGAGAAATCGAGAGTCGAATTGGCTATTGCTATACGAATATTGCACAACATGACGGCGAGAAACGCTGCTGCAATAACTTCACTTGTCTTGTTGGACCCAAACTCTTCCGCTTCAAACCCGTTACATCCTGCAAGCAATAATAAAAAGACAAAACACACGCGGATTCCCAGTTCCCACACCCTCTCCTGTCCTTCAAAGCTTCACACGCTGCCCTCGCCGACAATGCATGGAATCAGTGGTGTCTCACAAAACTCATGTAATCGGCTTTTTATAAACTTAATTCCACACGCAGGGTGTCCTGGAAGTTAGAACATAAGAGATCATTCGTGGTTGTGCAAACTTTCAACTAATGTCCAAGCAACTGCGTCTGGTGACCATGCTTCTTGACCTCTGTTCAGCTGCAGGTCATGTTTTCCAGTTCTGGACTTGTGTTCGACATTATGGGCCGATTTCTTAAACGAAGATTAAAATTTTGACCCACGAATTGTTTTAATTTTGTCCGATCAAATTTCTGTCCTTTCTTTGTTTTAACAGAATTTCATCCGACCCCGCGAATTACTCTGGCAGCGGTTTGATCGTCGCTCAGCGGTTCTCGGAGTTTTAATGATTTAGATGATCATCTTTGGCTTCGTTTAAGAATTTTGACGTCAACAAACGTCCGCGCACTTTTTCACTAAAAACGGACTTCCCCTGCAATGAGGCGGGAGGCCATAATATTTCCCTCCACTAATTTCACACATTATTTTGTCGAAAAAATATTCGCAGATCATATTTTGTTTTCCATTCATTTTTCTCAATGCATAATACCATATACCAACGAAGGTACATTGCATTGCACAATATGCTGTGTGTTCCTTCAGTGCAATTTTTCCAAGCGGCTTATTTGCAGCACATCATTGTTTTTCCGTGCCCCTTCCCGATCCAGAGTCAGACCATCCTGACACGATTTGGTGCAAAATAAGTGTGTTTTGCAGCCGTTTGCTCCAAGAAATGGAACCACTTGGTGGAAAGTAGACGGCGGATGATTGATTCACCTCGGTAAAAGAGGGAACCCGTTTTGTCCATGATCGGAGGGGGCTCTGAGCCTCCGATGAGGTTCCTCTGAGGCTCATTCCTCCGAGGTTCGTAATTAAAATTAAAATTTAAAATTAAAATTTTTTAAAAAAATTTTAATTTAAATAAAAAAATAAATAAAACAAAAAAAATAAAAAATAAAAATAAAATATAAAAATAAAAATAAAAAAATATAAAATTAATTTTTTATGAATTAATAATATAAATTAAATTAATTTAATTAAAATTTAAATTTAAATTATAATAAATTATTAAAATAATTTTAAATTAAATTATTAATTAAAATTAAAAAAATGTTAATTAAAATTGAAATTCAGAAAATTAATTTATAAAAATATAAATAGAAAAATAAAAAAATTAAAAAATTAAAAAAAATTAAAAATTAAAATTAAAAAAAAAACAGTTCGTAATTAAACAAATGGCTGCACAGGTGTTCAAGACCATCCATCCGACCGATAAATGACATGGCCACACGCACACAAGCTGCAGCAAGACGTTTTCAGCACGGAAGGGAAGTCGGGAAACCCTTTAAGACCGCATGCGAATGATTTCTCCAATAACCAAGTTGTCAATGCCAATTAAAACTCTTTAATTCTGGGATGAACGAAGGGCAAGCACCAAGCAGGGGTGAAGAAGCGCCAGGATCAGGATGAGATTAGCAGCACAGCGCTGAAAGGATATTTCGTCGAAATATCAGTGTGCGTTCAAAAGGGATGCCTTTAAAAAAATAACATTCTTGAAAAGGAACACCCTCTGTCGGTACCAACATAGACCTGGAAAAAAACGATTCTTGCATACGATTTCTATGGCACCAAATGGGGCTGATGGCTGACTGGACATGATATGATCAGAATGATATTTTTTAATGAGCACGCATGCATCAATGCGCATTGGTTAATTATTGAGAAAATAAAGCACTTGAAATAAAGCAAAAAGTACCCAAAGATTAAAACAAAACTACTAAAAACAAAAACAAACAAGTTGAAAGGACATCGCGATCACGCGTATTCTCGCTATACGAGCATCGCCGAGAAGCGCGTTAATGATCACCCCGTTCGCATCAACCGATTGTGAGCTGAGGTCAGCACAAGCTGCGTGTGCATGATGAGATGTTTATGAGAAAGTTTACGAGGTGTTTGTGAGAACTACACACAATCCAACTACCCTTAATGGTCTCAGAGGAAACCCCTTAATGGCTTTTCCAGACACCGTAAAATGCGAGCTGAGGTCAGCACAAGCTGCGTGAGCGTGATGAGATGTTTGTGAGAAAGTTTACGAGGTGTTTGTGAGAACTACACACAATCCAACTACCCTTAATGGTCTCAGAGGAAACCCCTTAATGGCTTTTCCAGACACCGTAAAATGCGAGCTGAGGTCAGCACAAGCTGCGTGAGCGTGATGAGATGTTTGTGAGAAAGTTTACGAGGTGTTTGTGAGAACTACACACAATCCAACTACCCTCAATGGTCTCAGAGGAAACCCCTTAATGGCTTTTCCAGACACCGTAAAATGCGCAGTTTTCACCATGAATAATCTAAAGCATTGAGCAGCTTGTGCACCGATAATCAGCGCGGCGCGCGCGCAGGACACTGTCTGTGAGGAAGGTAAAACCAACGTGTAAAACTTTACAAACAGCCACGTTTGGTGTAGCTTACTTCAGGTTCGTGATTTTCATTTTGCCTTTCCTTTTTTCTCAATCAAAAGACAACCCAACCTGACCAAACCCCCGCCCTTCTTGTCCAATGCTTGCTGTCAACCGACTGTCTGGTGTCCGCCTGGAAGGCCCGGAAAACGTCTCCGACGTTGGCGCTTCCACATGTACCTATAGGTACATGTGGAAGCGCCAACATGTGGTACATGGGATCTGCAACTATATAGTTGCAGATCGTAAAGTCGAACCGTCTCTTGTGCTGTGCGCAAACAAACAAGGTGTGAAAATCAGCTCCTCTACTTGCGGTCAGGGCAAGAGCGCAGATCCATGCTGAATATTGGGGGGGACGATGAGGAAAAATAATTTGTTGTACGAAGCGTTGCGCGAAGCGCAACGCCGGGGGAGGGGTTCGGGGAGGGGGTGTCCCCCTCCCCGAAGGGGAAGAAATTTTGAAAAAATGGAACCTCAAATGGTGCTCAAAATGCTCAATTTTTTTTAAAAATCTGAGCATTTTTCCTGCATTCCCCGTTTACTCAGAACAGATGGACAATGTCAAATCAGTCAATGAATGTTGTCTTTTCAAATCTAATTTGCTGCTAAAGACACGACACGACCAAACAACCGCGAAAGTGCTATCGCGTCTCAAACACTGGACTCAACGACACTCCTTTCATCATTTCAACTTCAGATTTCAATTCAGGAATCAGAATTTTCTGTCTTGCTTTCGTCATCCATAGCCAAATTTCCATTCGCCCTTGTCCGTGATTTTCATGAACTGCCGTCGGCATCACGTCCCATTCAACAAGCCCGGATTTTAGCATGGGCCGACGGAGCGCGCCGCTGTTGGGGCCTCCGAAAGAGTTGCGAATCCGGCCCCAAATTTTGCAATTTCATCACTCATTTTGATTTTTCGCTGTGGTTTCTCAGAGAAAACAGAATATGGCACTCGGCTTCGTATTCGATATGGGAAAGAAGATCCGCGACACAGTTCAGCTTCGTCGAAAACTATTCACAGCTCTTGAATTATTGGGTGGGACAATTCATGACTTTAAAAATATTGGAGGGGACGTGTCCCCCCCGTCCCCCCCATGATCTGCGCCAATGGGTCAGGGATGAGCACAAAAACGTGGACGGCACGCAATGCCTAAAAACCCGCCGTTGATACGTTTCTGGAATGGAGTTCTTCTTTTGCCATATCCTGATAGCATAACACTCGCCCTCCCGCCCAAAATAAAAACTTCCAATTGACACCTTTGTAGCAAACTGTTGAAATTCCAGGAATGGCTGCGATCCATGTGGTGAGTTGGCTGTACGTTGTGTATTTGTGTTAAGAAAAGTGTTTCGACATGGAGATCTTCAGTGTTGTCAATCAATGTTGTGAATTGTCCACATTTTCTGTCAATGTTGCTCATTCCTTTTCATACATTTACCATAAAGTTCTTTTATTTCTTCATTTTTGTGATCATCTCAGTGTGTAAAATTATTGTTCTTATCAAGATAAATAAAAAGTACCAAAACAATAACAGGTCAGTAAAATCATGCTGTAAAACAAAAAATGACCACCAAACATCCTTCGATGCTTCCTCTCATGTCTTCTTGTCATTCGATCATGTCTGCTCCGTAAATCAACATTTGATTTTCGTTCAAAACCACAGTCATACGAACAGTATACGGAGCCATTCAGAATACCCCGGCCATCATGAGATTTTTTCAGACTTTTGAATGCACGGGGCAATGTAATTCCCCATTTCTCATGCGCCGCAAAACACATTGCATGAAGGAATGCATTTAACGGCGCTTACTAGATGGGAAATAACATTGCCCCGTGCTTCAAAAGTCGGACAAAAATCTCCCATGGCATGGCATGGCCCGAGTATTCAGAATGGCTCAGTATGCACGTTTCGCTTGTGATTTTAAACAGGAGCGGGAAACAAATTGATGCAAAGCATCATGTGCTTCCAAGTTTCCAGGCTTGTTTCACACGGCATCCCACTGACTGATTATCAGGGTTGCTGGCAAGGTTGCTAGTATTTTAGTCTGGTTGATAAAATACCGTTGTTTATATTCGTAACCAGGGCAGGGTCATCGGCAAAGCTTGCGGTTCGAATTGGGTTGAAGAGGGTGGCTGTACTCCCACTGATCAACCCCCTGATGATTAGTCAGAGGGATGCCGTTGTCAATCAAGCCTGGATACTTGTTGGAAGGACACGATGTCTTGCATCAACTTGTTGATTGCGGTGGGACACGAAATAAATGGCCGATTGAAGAGAGATGGGATTTTCCCACTCAAACAAAGGTGGACACAATGTTTATGGCACCCCTTCTCTGAAGCCGCTCACAAATATCGATCAGCGATGTTCCAAAAACAAACAACAATCACTTGTGAGGCTGATTGGACGATAGGAGACTGGAAGCTTTGCATCACCCTTCTTTGGAATTGGGCAAACAAAGGCATGTTTCCATTGATTTGGCAGCAGTCCCAAGAGTTGTTTGTGACTTTTACATTTTTTCCAGAAGAAATTTAGCAAAAACAAACGGAAATAATTTAACCAAAAGAAAATCGTTCGGTTGGAAGACAATTTTTGTTCATCATTCTCAACATCCACGTCACAAATTTGGGCAGTGCCACTGGCTTGTCCATAAAAGTTTCAAGAACAGCAGCAAAATCTCTCCAACAGAGGCAAAAACCAGGGAAAACACCTTACGAAAGTGAGCATGTAACAATTTTGCTTTGTACAAGGCAGAGTGCCTGATGTGAACTTGCCCATCAAGAAGGCAGTGGACAGGTTCGCATGGACCACCATCGATTTGACCAGATACCACTGCGATTTGTAATTGTTTTTGGCTCCCTCCCTACATAAACCTGAAATGAAGCTATCGTGTGCAGCAGACTTGGCATTATTTAATTCTTGAAGCATCAATTGATAAGATTCCTGGTGGATGGCAGACCGTTTTCTCAGTTTTTACCTTCGCTTGCACTGATGTTCCAAGTTTCTATTTTCTTATTGAACCAGGGAGGACATGAAGTGGTCTTCCTCACAACTGATGGAACTGCAGCTCGGTACCTCAACACAATACCAGAGAACAGCTACCATATTTGGTCAACAAGGGGGCATCTATCTGAAGCTCTGAAGTGTAGAAAAATCTCCTTCAAGGGTCTCAGTAACCAAAGATATGTTCACTTTGTGAAATCTTGGCGAAAAAAGAGAAGTAGCTGGTGCTGCATTGTTGGCAAAATTAAAATCAACAAACAAACTCATGATCGCTCACACCCTCAGCAAGGACTTCCTTCACCACGTGTAAAGGCCTAATCATAATTCCCGTCTAAAGGCCTGACCCTATTCTGGGGACCGAATGCACAAACATTTTCACCCATTTTATGAATCTGCTTAGCAAAAATTGTCCATTGTGTGCCAATGGGTAGATAGAACCATCACACTGTTCTTGCCGAGTTCTTTGCCAGGACCACATCAGGTTTCTTCAGACCAGAATGTCTGTGAAGCACTTAGCCGTTGACGACAAAAATCTTTATAAGTAGTTTAGCTCAACAACAGACTTTTGCCAGACTTCTCAAAGCGAGTGGAATTTCCACCCAAAAAGATCACTTCGTCCACTAATTTTTGCAAATTCATCCGCAAAATGCAATCTCTGTTGTTGATGGCGGAATGTTCTTTGGCTCAAAAACTTGTAAAGCACTCAATTTTCCAAGGGGAAAACAGTGTTTACTTCCTTTATCAGCCGAGCGTGTCCATGAAATCATTTCGGAAGTTGCCAAAGCTATGATTTTGCTTTCATCAGCAACTTCCCTTTTCAGTTCAAAGATTCCGATGTCATGAACTGGTTTATCTGTACAAGCTCCACGGGTTGTTTCCGGAGTACTTCACATCGAAAAACTTTTTTTTCCACCGATCCTGGTCTTCGTTTCTTTTGGGGTTTCCAACAGTTTTTGTTGGAAACTGTTTCACTGTTTCCATTCCGATTAGAAGTCCAGCCTTCCCCTGCATCTCTTGGTTAAGTTTGAAAACATGAACAAATCGATTTAAAATTAATGCAGAATTGGACGATTAGGCTCCCAGTCTGTTTATGCAATCCAGTTGCAGTTGCCTTTGTATTGCCATCAAATTCGGGATCCACACGTGTCGCTTCGAGATCTTCCCTGATCTAGAGCCATGCCTGTCTAAACTGCCTTATGGCCGAGTAGGTGCTCTGATAAGAACCAATGGTCCCTGAAAATATATCCAATCTCAACAAAATCAACCCCCAGCGTGTGTGATATTGGGCCCTCAAATGGGCCTTTCTCCTGTGACCTTTGGAATTCTGGAAGTTGTGAACTGCATGAATGGTATTTTCAAAAGTAGCAAGCTCCTGCACTTTAAATGCAGTGAGAAATGATATTTGAAATTTTGCAGTGAGAGTTCTGAAAAGGCCCAATGCACTTTCATCCGCATCTAGAGTCCGCAGAAGTATGTGTAGGACGTCGGTCATTTGGCTGAATTTATGAACAATAATTATAGATCATACGTGCGATTGACTGAAATACTGAAAGAATGCCAATTCAAAACGGGTATCTGCATATCGATTTTGTGCCCAAAATACAATAAAATTGCAAAATTTCTTCAGCTTTCCCAGTCCCCCTCCATGTG
>JASGXE010000620.1:0-30046 GCA_030068105.1 Sinentomon sp. SZTP_YWyxl
TTAACTACAGTCGTACAGTAATAAATCATAACGATGTTTTTAGTATTTTTGCAAGAACAGTCCCATTCTACAAATATGCCATTTCATAAAAGGCGAACAAGTTAGTTGCTCTGGACCATAAGCGAAAGAAGTGTTTTACTCTGACCAAGATGTACAATGCAGAACTTATTGAATGAATTATGAATTTAAAGGTTTCCAAATTTTGCATCGTTTTTACGAAACCACACATTTACCTAATCGTTTAAGGCAGAACTTAATCGGCGTTTCTTTTTATTACTACTTAATTGCGAAACTAATGCAATCGTCAAAATATTTAACGCAGAATTTACTCGCCCATTAATTTTTGATACTAACAGTCCCATTCTACAAATATGCCATTTCATAAAAGGCGAACAAGTTAGTTGCTCTGGACCATAAGCGAAAGAAGTGTTTTACTCTGACCAAGATGTACAATGCAGAACTTATTGAATGTATTATGAATTTAAAGGTTTCCAAATTTTGCATCGTTTTTACGAAACCACACATTTACCTAATCGTTTAAGGCAGAACTTAATCGGCGTTTCTTTTTATTACTACTTAATTGCGAAACTAATGCAATCGTCAAAATATTTAACGCAGAATTTACTCGCCCATTAATTTTTGATACTAAAATACGAAACTACTCCTGTTGCCAAAAATTTTATGAGGAAGTTAATCGTATCTAAATTTTATTTTTACTGACTCGATTCGAAACTATGCAGTTGATGCAGAACTTAATTGCCTCTACATTTTTACTACTTCAATACGAAACTATGTTTTTAAGAAATATTTAACGCAGAACTTTATTGCCTCTGGATTTTGGCTGCTACAATCCGAAACTATACTTTTTACCAAAATAATTAATCGTTCGTAAATTTTTACTACTTCGATACGATACTACGCTTATTACCGAAATATTTATTGTAGAACTTAATCGCCTTTAAAGATTACTAATTATTATTATTATTTATTATTAAAACAAAATACTGCCACAAGTGGTAAATGGTGGCAGACCGACGAAAATAATTCTGAGTCAAATTACTAAAAAAGAAAAAAAAAGAACGAAGAACGAAGAACGAAGAACAAGCGTTCACGAGAAAAGGCACAAATCATAAACGACAATGTGCGACGCCCAGGGATTTCAGAGCTCTGGAGACAAATGGAGACATGGGTGTTAGACTGTTCCAATCTCTGATTGTTTTGGGAAAAAATGAATTCAGTAAGATATTTGTTTTACAATTTGGAAAAGTTAGGGAAAGACCATTGTCATTTCTACGTTGGATGGGCTTGATGGAATAGCCAGATGGCATAGAAAAATTCATTTTGTTGGCGAGTATGTCAGAAAAGAGCTTTAGACGGTGCTCCCTTCGTCTTGACGCGAGGGAGTCCAACCCAAGGCATTTCAACAAACTGGTAACACTAATTGTACGAGAAAAAGACCCAGTTATCACACGTGCTGCTCTCCGCTGAATTGTTTCAAGTTTGGCAGTGTCCAGTTTGGAGTCGGGATCCCACACAGCGCAGGCGTACTCAAGCACAGGTAACACAATTGTCTTGAATGCTTTTAATTTTGCTTCTTGGGAGGAAAATCTCATGTTTCGATTGATATAGGCAAGAGTTTTTCTGGCCTTGTCACACGTAAAAGAAATGTGACTTCTCCACGCCAAATTGTGGCTAAGGATAACACCAAGATACTTGAAGCTCTCCACGTTTTCGAGGGACTGATCGTTTATTTTGTAGACTGTTTGCCCAGGGTTCAGGGATCTGGTTGCTCTAGCAAAAACCATGGCCTTCGTTTTCGTGATGTTGATCTGCATACCCCAGGCGTCGCACCACTGGGAGACGCGGTCGAGATCCGACTGCAAATGCCGAGAATCCTGGGGCAACTTACAGGTAGATAAATGACAATGTCATCGGCAAAGAGCCGAATTTGTGATGAAAGGTCAAATGAAATGTCATTGATATATATCAAAAAGAGCAGTGGACCCAGAACGCTACCTTGAGGGACGCCAGAAGGAACGTGGGATTCAGATGAAAACTCATTCTCAACGGAAACAACTTGTGTTCGGTTTTGCAAAAAACTAACTAACAGCCTAAGAATAAAAACGGGAAATCCCAAGTTTTTCATTTTTTCCAGCAACTTGTCATGGGGGACAGAATCGAAAGCCTTCCTGAAGTCGATGAAGATGGCGTGAGTTGGAAGCCCACGATCCATATTTATAGCAATATCATCGACCAATAGGAGGACTTGCGCTTCACAGGACATTTTTTCTCTGAAACCAAATTGATTGGGATGAAGGATATCATTTTCGGCGAGAAAATTACGAATTACGGTTGAAAGAATCTGCTCGAAGATTTTTGAACAGATGCAAGTGAGGGAAATTGGGCGATAACTGTCGGGTTTACTCGACGGGACGTCTTTCTTTTTAATCGGGATAACTATAGCCCTTTTCCAATCCGATGGAAATTCACAAAGCATTAATATTTGCGAAAAAAATGAGGTCAGAATTATGCTGAGAGCTGGAGTGAGTTCCTTAAGCAGACGGCCAGGAAGGCCGTCCGGACCCATAGCCTTATTTGGATTGATTCGTCCCAAGAGTTTCGCAACACCTGCGGGAGTAATTTTCGGGAAAAGTAATTCGTCGGAATTCCCATCAGCAACAATCAGGTTGGAGAGGTTCAGACATTGATTTGCAGGGAAAACACTGACGAAGTGGTTATTCAAAACGTCAGAAATTTCGCGGGGGCCAGACACCAGATTTCCGTCAGCGGAAGTTAAAGGGGGGATTCCCTTGCATTCCTTTAGAGACCTCAAGTACTTCCAGAATTTTCGACAATATTTGTCTTCCAAGGAGATGTTGATAAATGAATTGAAAAGGGCTGCATTTAAATCGGAGCACAGCGTGCGAAGGTTGTTGTATTTATCACGATCGACCGGTCGGCCAGTGCGTTTAAACTTGGAGTGAGCACGTCTTTTACGCTGTAACAATTTGACTAGTTTAATGTTAACCCAGGGAAATTTAGCATTACATTTGATATTTTTGGTCGGGATAAAGTTTTTAATCGAAATTAGGGTATTTTTTAGAGAGGACCAATTGTCATTTATTGACCGCGAATTGACACAGTTGGGGTAGAATAGAGGATTTGTCAGTAGAATTGTATTCACCGCGGCCCAGTTAACAGCCGAATAGTTTGGGAAAGATTTCACAACCTTATGCGCTTTCTCGAGCAGCTGAACAGGGATGGTCAGGATAACCATATCATGGTCAGCAATTCCAGGGACAACAACAGTTTGGAAGGTTGGGCATTCAAAATTAGTCAACACGACATCCAAAAGAGAATTGGAAGTTGGAGTAACACGGGTTGGCTGCTTGACAAGTTGCTGGAAACTAAACACCTGCATAAGGCGCTCCATACATTTGTCATTACCACCAAGAGGCAAGTGATTCAAGGACGGACCATGAAGGGTGGAAGAAAAATAATTTGGGGAGTTCACATCTCCACACACGAGGATTTTGTGACCAACGGTTGCAAGGGCACTAACGGAATCGTAAAAATCACTCAGAATTGGGTCATCTAAAGCTAACCCTGGGGGCAAATATACTCCGGCTAAAAGCACTTTTGAATGCTTAGGTAGCTCAACAGAGCACCAGACGATCTCCAATTGACTATTGCTATTTAAAGAGGACTCAACTCCATGGCTAGGAATGCTCTCATGGACGGCTATCATCACGCCACCACCGCGGCGTGGTCCTGGCCTATCACATCTAAAGATATGAAAATTACTGGGAAGGATCTCGGAATCATTTACGTCAGGTCTCAACCACGTCTCCGTTAAAACCACAATATCAATCTTGCAAGCAGTAATCAGATTTAAAAGTTCAACACGTTTGTTTTGGGATAAAAGTGACTGGCAGTTCAATACTGCGAAGTTTAATTCATTATGAAACTTCCCCAAATACCAAATGTTAAATGCAGAACTTAATCTCCTGTAACTATTTCAATATTTCTAATTCTATACGACATAATGTCTGTTACCAAAACACATCTAATGCCGAACATAATTGCCACTAAACATTTAGTACTTCAACAGAAAACTGTGTCCATTACCAAAATATTTAACTTAGAATTCTATCTTTATAAATTTCTTATGCTTCAGTGCGAAACTGTGTTTCAGAATCTAAATCGCGAATAAATTTTGCTATTTCAACATGAAATTTCACTGGCAACAAAATATTTCAAACAGAATTCTTTAATTCAAAACAACGAATATTCTAAAAGTAATTAATCCAGGAACTAATCCCCTCTTAATTTTTGCTACTTCGATTCGAAACTCCGCCAAATACGGCAATATCAAATGCATAAGTTAATTGCTTCTTGTTGATTTTGTTGTTCAATGCTGAACTACGACAATAGCCCCTCTTAAGATTTGCTACTTCGATTCGAAACTCCGCCAAATACGGCAATATCAAATGCATAAGTTAATTGCTTCTTGTTGATTATTATTGTTCAATGCTGAACTACGACAATAGCGAAATTTTTATTGCCGAACTTAATGCATTTGAGAGTTTTATTATTACCATTATTATTATTATTATTTATTATAATTATTATTGAGCAAAAGCAGCTACAGTATTTTGGTGCTGCATCATTGAAGCAGTTTTCTTCTGTAATCCGAAACCATTATTCTTCCCAAAATACTTCATGCAGCAGTTAGTCGCCTTTAAATCAAACAAATGTAACAGGAATCTACACCTATTACCAAAACTTAGCGTAAATTAATCGCCATAAACTGCTTACTCCTTAAAAACAAAACCACGCGAATCACCGAAATATTTAGGGCAGAACTTTATCGCTTCTAAATTGGTAACCACTCGTACTTCAACACAAAACTACACCCATTAGAAAGTACTTAGTGATAATTTAATGATAATTTTTATTACTTTAATACGAAACTATGCCAGTTTCCAAAATATTAATTACAGAACTATTCTCCTCCAATTTTACAATTTCATTTCGAAACAACGCACATTTCCAAAATATTTTATGCAGCACTTCATCGCTTCTTAATTTTTATATTTCAGTACGAAATTACGCCCATTGCCAGAATTTTTCCTCGCACCACATTCATTCTCTCTTAACTGGCTCGCTTATTGTTTGTACCGCAGGCTATTCGCCATGACACATGCTTTCATAGTAGGAATGTGAGCGGAAAGTTTGTTTGGATGCGAAAAATGGCACTTACCGTCAACGCACCGACCATCGGAGAAACCTACGAGAATGGGCAAAAATCACGTCTCATGAAATTTATCGAGAATGAGATTGAAAAAAAAAATAAAATCGGAGAACGGATGTACTTTTCAATTTGGATCAACTTCTCGCAAATGCGAGAAGTTGATCTTTCAACGTGGTGCCACGCCATGCATCTGGTGATATGGTGTGTGAGGACGAGAGTGCAGACGCTGCTGAATGCGAGGTGATGTACTGAAAGGTAATACACTGAAAATGACACACTGAAAGGTGGAAGAATCTCCTATGAGTTTGAAGCTTTGGTCTCTGTGTTGTGGCTGTGCGGCCTTCTCATAATAAAAACATCAAAAATTCGAAGTCGCTCATGATTGTATTTATCAGATACCTTAAATGCACTTGACCACATGAACGTTTTTCGTGAAGGAGAAAGCATCTTGTTCAAAATGTAAATAATTTTCTCTTTGCATATCAAAAAGCCTTTTCCCATTGTTATGTGGACTCGTCATGACTACTTCTTGGACGTTAAGCAGTTCTTTGTATTTGTTATTCTATATGGTTATTTGCTTTCATTGGCTTACATGTCAAATTAACTGCAGATTCATCGAACGATTTCCCGTCCTGGATGAACGGTGACTCTATTCAATAGAAATAGATTGGAATTTAAAGTTTACGTGTATAACCGACAAATAAGGAATGCTCACATCAGCCTAGCTTCAGCCGTTTGTCTTTTGCCAACTGTTTTCGCCGATCACCAATTTGATACCGTATCGCGTTGAAGCGCGCCTAAAGTGCTGCAAGCTTGGTTACAGATGCTCTCTCTATGCTTAGTTCAGTCCAAATTTGCGGAAATGGTTAGACCCAAATAAGTCACACCATCAGCTGGGATTTGAGGCTGTGCCATCGATCTACCACCGAAATGAAGGGTTTGGTATTAGAGGCACGTATAGTTTTTTAAAAAAGACCATACTGCATTTAGCAGATTTGGTCTTCACACCCCAATTTTAACACCAGAGTTCGAGCAACAATTAAGCTTGAAGAAGGGATGCCTACCGTTGAAGAGATTAGCTGATACACCACGAAATCGTCAGTTAACAAACAATGGTTACAGTTCAAGGAATCACCAATGATATTGGTTTAGGAAATAGCATGAGACCGAGGACACTACCTTGATGGACGCCAGTGTTAACCTCTAATTCGTTAGAAGAAATCTGGGTTTTAATTTTTATTCTCGCCATTCTTCCTGATAGGAAGGAGGAGAGCAAGGACATAAAAAAGGATCGCGTGGATTCAACGCCGTAAACTTTTGAAGCAATAACAGGTCATGTGAGACAGTGTCAAAAGCTTTGCTGAGAACAAAGAAGACGGCGTCGGCCTACTGGTGTAATTTATATGCAGCACAGATATCGTGGACAAAGAGGGACAACACTAGTTTCAGAAGTTAGGCCCGTACGAAAGCATGTATTCATGAATTTGTATTCATGTATTCATGCATTGACTTATTCTTTAAACCTGGATACCGGTAATGCCCCCAATTATTAAATAGGTCCAACAAGCGCCAACCTTGATAAAGGTACTCCATGGCCGCATTAACTTTCTGTGACAGGCTGTACGCCGTATGTATCATATCACTTGTTGAATCCCCTGGTAGGTTCATCCCCTGCTGTAGAGATGACAAATCCCACTTCATCGCCTCGCAAATCTCCACTGCAGGATTTCCAATGTCATACTTCGCACAGGCATTCCATAAGATGAGAATATTCTTTCGAATACCATCCAGACGCTTTGTGTCACCTAAAAGTAAGAAAATTATTGACACGCAACTAAAGCTTTCATATGGAGTGCTCTGCGTGGTTTATCGTCAATCAGTCGCTCGTGAATTAGGATAGGCCTTGTCAGAGAAGGCCTGACAAAGCATTTTATTCCAAGGTTCCAAAAATGCGCTGTTCATTTTGTTGCAAAACAGATCTAGACCTTCCATGTTTGCCAATTCCGTAACTTTCCAAATGGTCAAACCTTCGAATAGGGCCAATGACAACTCCTGTCAGATATCACTAGGCTCCGCGCGCCTGTTTGGATGGGCTGAGCGATTCTACTTCAAGAGCTTTGTCCCCGTCATTCACACAATTCGAGTAACGGAAAATCACACCGGAGAGCACTTTCAGTCTGTTTTGTCAAGGCGACAGCGGTTCCGTGAAAAGCACACGGTTATCCGAGTTCTCTTCGCCCAAGCTCCCTGTGGTTGCGATGCTGACGAACTAAAAGACTGACGGCGTTTCTTATTGACTTGTTGCATCTCGTGTTTGCTGCCAAACGTTGTTTATTGCGGCGTAATTAATGTATTCATACACGTGTTTTTCCCATTTAACTGTTGCCTCCGAAACTTATCTTTTTTCCATAAACTCTTATGCTGGCGGTACAGCTTCAGCGCCAGATTTCAACAAAAGCTTTCGGAAGTTGTCAGATTTGGACCTCGGTTAAGAGGATTTTAATTTCTGCAGCATGGAGTTTTTACTAAACTCTGTATAGTCACAATTTTTACAAATGAGAGTACATTACTACCGCCGCCGCTATTCACATTGAAATCAAGTTCGAAACCGATACAATTTGGCAAACATTTTATACGAATTCATTGTTAGTCCAAGGACACAGGACTGCTGCTTTTCGGCAGAAAGTCCATTTGCTCTCATACCGCGTGAAGACCAGTTCCGCATTCACGTGCTCCGATGAGCAAATTATTGCCTCCGCCTGACTGTATTCTGGGGCAGCGGGACATTGTGCCAAACTTTACTCAGCGGCGCAAGTTAATCCTGAACGATGAGCTCCCTATATCAGAGTACCGAACTCGACGAAAAAAAACACTAAAAAATCTATTTGCGTCTCAAAAAACGATACGACAAAAAAAATTTAAGAGCAATATTCCAGTCTCTACCGACTAAATCGTCCCGTCCTAAAATCCATTTTGTCCACATGTCAATGACCGGATTCCAGATTTTGTCACCTGTCGTCGGCCGTTCACCGTAGCCTGGAAAGTGGCAAGCGGATAGATGAGATAAGTAACCGGCGTTTTGCAAAAAATGACATTCCGTACCATAACTTTTTAGATTTTTAAACAGGTATCTCAGACTGCTTTCTGATGCATCAAACGTGAAGCAAACACAGCGAGACCTCCATTCCATTGGACATTACGCAGGGAATGGTGGAAAAGCTGAGGCGTCGAGAGAGTAACTGCAGCGCCAGGGAGCCATCAACAAGACAAAAAAGGCGAGTGGAGCAAAAGAGGAGGCGAGTCCTGGTGGCGAATTTCTAAATTCCAAACAAATCGCATGAATTTCGACCAATCGCAGGTGCTCACCAAAATTAAAACCGCGTTTACGGCATCTAAAGCTAATATAACCTAACCTAACCTAACCCAACCCAACCTTTCCTCTTCCTGGTGTCAACAACTGCCACTGGTGTCAAAAACACTTCGGTATTTTAAAAAACAAAAATCTAAAATTTTTACCCCAAATAGGATTCGAACCACCACCAGGGGTACCACCGCAGAGGCTGCCGGCTGTCTAGACCACTCGGCCACAGAGGCTGCTGCCGGAAATCGCTACGGAAAGATGTATTCATGAAACTGTTTTTATAATTGCGTCATTACGATTTTGCTCGCATCCGATTGGTCGAAATTCATGCGATTTGTTTGGAATTTAGAAATTAGCGTCCTGGTGCTACAGTGTTGTAATGTTGTCCCATCCAGTTTTTCTCCAGAGGTGGTATCTCTTCCTGTATCTCTTTGTGCCGGAATCAGAATAACTGGTGACGCAAAATTCGACCACACGTGCAACTACTTCACGTTGCTCCAAGCTGGATTAATTTCAGAAAAGGGACGAAAACAAAAAAAAAAGGTTGCACAATTTGCAAAAGAAAAGCCAAAATTTGCGAATTACGTGGTTATAAATGATTATTGTTAAACATTTTACAACATCGTACAAACCCTTAGATTTTCTCAAAATTCCAAACTCCTTTTCAAACCCTGCCACAATGACAAGTTAAAGCATGTCTTTCTAGAGCATTCACAGCAGATAAATCATGACGGGGTTAACGCTAACTCCGATTTGTGAGGTTAAATCATCTACTTCAATACTCCGCCGTATGTGAAAAAAGACGTATTTCCTTTCAAGCACGTTGTGTTGGTTTAACATTTGTGCAGACTGCAACAGGTACAATGTCGGCCGTGTTTCCTTATTGCTTGCAACAATCGAAGTTAGGGAGATCATTTCGTGGATTACCGCAGACAATCTCCAGAGAAGAGGCCGTGCAACGATGCAGTCTGGCGGCGACGGCCACAAGTAATTGTGTTCTGGGGCAGAACCCAGCGCTGTTCCAGGCATCGAAGCCTCTGGTGTTCGGTCTGCGGCTGAACCCACCAGAAGCTGAAGACGTCTATCAATTTTGCTTTCATCTCAACTGCAATACGTGTAATCGTGTTCTAGAGGAGAAAATTTCCCACCAGCGCCAGAAAAAAGCACATGTCTGCGGGGAAAACCAGCCACCAGGGGCATTTCTGGTCAGTTTTGCCTCCCAGATGTGACGTCCCTGACAGCAAGCTGACATGCATGGTTTAAAGCTTATGAAGGCATATGACCATCGTCTCGGACAAGTAAGGAATGAGTTTTAACAGAATCCTGAGGGTCTACAATCGCTTTTGGTGGTGATCGGCGAGGTTGCGTTAGCCACTGGCTGAAAGGCATGTCTGTGCTTGCAAACGGCCGCAAAGATATGTTTTTTCGTCAAAACACGTAATCACGGATATCACTCACCTTGACTAGGCTCAGTAGAAATTCGAACAATCTCTTGGTTTCCTACGCTCTTGAGCTCTAAGGAATTCGAAACAAACAAGCATAAGATTTTTTTTAATTCTTAAAATTTAAAAAAAATTACATGAGAAATTTATTAAAAGGTGGTTGACATTACAATCGCTATGCATATTTTTTTCCCAATCCACTTCCGCAGACAGCAGCATCGCAACAGCCAATCACGTCGTCTCAATTTGTGACGTCATCAATTTTCGCATTTTTGCCTTGCCACCGCTTTTTGCCATTTGGCGTGTTTGCCACCGCTTCGCAACTCTTTCCAGGGTCACAATAGGGTCAGGTTAGGTCAGGTTAGGTTAGATTAGGTCAGGTTAGGTTTGGTTTAGTTTGGTTTTGAAATTTGGATGTTGAAATTGGCTGGAATTCCCAACAGCCAATCAGAGACGCGCATGCGGAAGTGGATTGGGAAAAAAATATGCAATCGCTATAGTCTGTTCATTTTCAGAAAGGTCCGCTCACTTTTTACAGGCAGGGATGTGCAAATTTGTGCAAAAATCGGAATTCGGAGATTTGGCGGGGCAGTAATTTTCGAAACTGTCGGTTTTCATCTCTCAATCGTTTCATAATGCCCTTCTCTGAGATTTTAGAGATTTTTTGAACATCTGTCTATAGTTGTCTGCTCAACAGAGTCTGTGCAGTCTGTTGAACAGACTCTGTTCCGCTCCTGGTTTTAAAATGTGGTGCAGCGCTGTCCCGAAAAGACAATTTCGCTGGCCTTCCCTTTGCAATTGGACCTGCCTGCAGTGGCTTGAGGCCACATACGCTGTTGTGGCCGACAACTGGAAAAGAGGCAGATGAATTCACGTTTGGAACATTTCAAAAACATGTTTAGGTTGCTTTTCCATCTGTGATAAATTTTGTTCAAGCAACCATGCGCCGAACGTAAAGGGAAAAACTTTTGCGACTCCGAGAATCGAGCCCACGATCTTCGGATCCCAAGAACAGTTGCTTTACCGCTGAGCCACTTGATCCAGCGAGAATTTTGGTTCTCAAATCGCGCTTAAATGAACATTTCTGATATTCAGGAAAGGAATGTCGGACTATTTGGACACCACATCGTGCCCCCGCTCCCACTTTCGTTTCGCTGCGATTTTTGGCGCGTACCATTCTGAAAATAAACACGCTTTTTTTCGCTACATGTGGCTTCGCAAACTTGTGGCTAACCAAACTCCTTCAACAGCCGCTCTGGTTTCGCGTGCCGTTGGAATTCTGCGGGCGCAGCACCAATTGTAGCATTTGAATGTTGTTTGCTGTTTGCTTTCCATCCTTTTATTCTCCGACTTAAAACTTTTAATCGTATGACTCAGTAGCGAACTAAACTATGCCTGCACCAATGTGCCAGGCAGTATGTGTGGCAGTACTGTGTGTTTTATGAATAACAATAAAATACCTTCGGTGACGAATTCCGGTACTAACTTCTCATTCCACTTGAAGAGATGAGCAAAGAATGCTTCCAACTGTGCTCAGAGCGAATTCTGAATTCTTTCAACAACGAAAACTCGGTCGAAATTAAAGTTTTTATGTGCATTTAAATGGAAGAATGTCAAGCATTCTCAGTTTATGTCTTCAAATGGAACAAGGTGTCCAGGTGGTTATGGAGCAGTTCATTGACGACAAGCAATCGGCGAACACCAAGCAATAGGCTGACAACAAAATGGCAGTGAGAGTAGCTGTTAGGTCAGATGTGGTTAGCTTTAAATTCCACAAACGAAAGTCAAAACGTGAATAACGTCGAGAGAGCTTTGTTGTATCAAATTGTAGCTGTTTTGTCTGAAGATAGTAAACATGACATTTGGAATAATTATGATGTTACACCAGACCAGGAACAACACATAATCATGAACGAACCCTCACGTATTTCATGAGGCATTTGCCTCCGTTTCTCACGAAATTAATCTAGGATGGGGTGATATATTGTGTGCGTTTCCTGTTTATTTAAATTTCATTGATTCAGTTACAATTGAATCATGGCCATTTCATAGAAATTGAACTTATGAAATTGTTTGAAAATTTTTAATTTTTGTTTTGATTATTTTTTTTCAATTTAATTTATTTTTATAAATATTTATATTTTTTATTTTTATTTTTTTTAAATATTGCATTGTAACTTAGCGTTGGCACATTACTCGTAGTAATCATGAAAAGGAAATTATGAAGCCCGCTCTAAACCAGAAGCAGATATTTTAGGATCTTTGAATTATGTCATAAACTCTTACCATTCGCCAAATCTGTCGTTGATAGATCCGCAATCGAGCTGACGGTGTCCAACGAACCACATGGTTCTGAAAAGATGTAATAAAGTAGGAATGCCATGAGATTTTTATGATATCACAGGCGACGCTAGCAATGACAGGCCATTTTCTTCAGTTGAGGTAATTTCACAGAAATTGGGTGGAAATTAAATAATTAAATCAAATTAATCTTACAATTTTTAAAAATTAAAAATAGTTGAAAAGAAAATCTGAGATTGACAAACATGAATTAGACGAATGCTGACCTCTACGATATTTTTACATTAAAACGGGAACAGATAAGACAAATCGATAATGTACACCCATCGGCGCGGCATTATACTGCCCGGCCTTTCGATTTCCCCATTTAATTTCATGGGTGTGTTTCCGTTTTCAATTTCAGTACTTTCCAAGTTGGGGCCTTGCCTACCAACACATTGAAAGCACTGAAATTGACATTGCTCACACAGCAACGAAATTAAATTGCAAAATCGAAAGGCCCGGCAGCATAATCCCACGCCGATGGGTGTACGGTAAAAGCCAAAGTGACAAATTTTCCGTTTTGAAAACTTTTTCAAAACGGAAAATCGCATGCCTGCGACGGAGGTTCCGATCACCTCCGTCTCAGTGTTCCAAAGATCATACTGCAGCTCCAAATATCGGCTGCAAAAATTCTTGTCAACTTACTATCCAAGAGATTCCTTGTAAGGATAATTTGTTTAGCCTTGAGATCGAGTTCGCTCTGTACACTTTCAGGACGTCCTGATGAGTCAATCATCTCCATAAAATATTCCAGGTTTATACCCAATATGTCTAAGATATCTTCGTTCTCTGATGTTTCTGAATCTCCCTTAAGATTTGAGAACATTCCGTCTAAAGCCTTGATGATATCAGGTGAGTCCTTAAATCGCCCCCGGTAATCTGAAGAAAGGAAAAAGATACATCGTGCAGAAGTTACATAATTAAGGATCTCCAATACGATTTTTTCCCATTTGGCTGTGGCCTTCAAAAGTTATTTTCTGTGTTTTTTCTCTAACGCAGGCGATTGGAATTAAAGCACCAGTTTGCAACAGAGCTGTTCAGTGGATTCAGATTTTGACTTCGATTTTAAACATGATCTTTAATGAATTCTGAAACATGGACTTTTTTAAGATCTGAATAACAACAACGTTTTAAATGCATTTTTTTAAATCTGAAGAAAGGGAAGATACCATGTGCAAAAGTGACTGAACAAAGTGTCCAAAAGACACGCACCAATTGGCTGTGGGTTTATTTTTCATTGGAACCGTTCAAAGTGCCAGCCGTCTCGTTCTTGGCAATCGTAGAGTCGCTGTTCGAAGGCAGCCAGGCCATGAATGAGCGTGTCTTGACTGATTGCTCCACATTCATCCCGTATTCTGTTCTGAAGTTCGGCGATTGTCGCCGGGGCTGGGTGTGCTTTTCAGATGTCCCCAGAGGAAAAAATCGAGTGCTGGTTGTATCTGGTAACCAGGCTGATTGTTTAAGAGATGAGTACGCGTTTGGGCCCTTTTCCATCTAACTCCGTGTTAAAGTTCCGACCCTCCAAAAACGGATTAAAGCGCAAGAAACAATGGAAAAAGGTTAGGGTGGGTCAGGTTAGGTTTGGTTAGAGTAGGTTAGGTAAGTTAGACAGGTTAGGTTTGGTTAGATTAGCTTTATTTTTCACTTTTTCGATACGCGCAAAATCGGGATAGGCCCAAATGCGTACTCATTTCTTAAATTCGCGACCGGGCTGGCCATTCAACTGCTCCACATCGGCCTATTCATAGGCAAGAGAATGCGACCTCTGAAAACTACGCAAGATCCCCAAGAGATGGCAACACAGACAGCGCAAAATCTCCGTATAAGGAGCAGCCATAAGGCGGCAAATTTCTAACTTCCCGGTTAGCTCAGTTGGGAGAGCGTCAGACTGATGATTCGAATACTGAAAGTTATCATGAGTTCGAATCCCAGGTGCGGCATGAATTTTTAAGTTTCAATGGCCAGATTTAGTGAAGTTCCTCGAGATGTGGCAGCTCTCCAACAGTAACACGCAAAACTACATGAGGAGAAGGGTTAAGTCATTTATGCGGGGGGACACAATTGCATGACGGCAGGGAAACATTTTCAGAAAACAGCAGTACCCTTAGCCCTGCAATAGTGTCCCCCCTTTGGCACCAGCATGCAGCACAGGGTGTGCCTTGTTTCTCTGGAGGGTGGGTTGTCGGTTGTAAGTTAATTAGGCGCTTTGGATAGGTTAAGTTAAGTTAGGTTTGGTTCGGTAGGTCGTTAGGTTAGTTTAGTTTAGGTTAGAGTAGATTAGGTTAGGTTAGGTTTGGTCAGGTTTGGGTTCTCTGTGCAGTGTACCTTTACTTAAAACAACCAAATGAACCTTTACTTAAAACAACCTCGACCTAATCTAATCCAATCTGACCTAACCTGACCTGATCTCCCTGCGTGACTTTAAGGCGACTAAACCCCATGACAGTAGGTACCTACTCGTATAGCAACGAAAATGCAAAAGAAAACCGTTTGAGGAGAACACAATTGCACGACAGAGAAAAATCACACCCTGTACCGTCTGCAGGAGCCAAAGGGTGGACACTATTTCACGGCTCAGGGCAGTGCTTTTTTCTGAAAACGTTTCCCTGTTACCGTGCAATTTGCCCCCCCCCCTTTTAACGACATAACCCGCGGAGAATCTCTTGTATATATGCTCTTGTATATATGCTCGGTCAAAGCAAAACTGAAAGCATATTCATCTTTAATCTTGCCTGTCCTTGAATATGCTAGCGAGGTCTGGGATCCGTTCCTTGTTTCACATGCCAGTGCTTTGGAGCGGCTACAACGTTGCGCTGCACGCTTTATCTGTTCTGACTATAGACGTACATCATCTGTTTCGGCCATGCTCCAACGTCTGGGCCTCTGCACCCTTTCCGAGAGGCGCAGATTAAGACGGTTAAAGCTTTTACAAACAATATTGCAGGGTGGGGTGTGTACAAGTCTTCCATTTTCCTTCAGAGTCAGGCCAATTCCCCGAAGAACTGACCATGGCTATTTCATAGAACAACCCTTAGTTAAGTTCAACAAGCATTTTAATAGTTTTTTTCCCGCACGTAAGAGATTGGAACACTCTTTTGCCTTCCTCGCCCTTTCTCCAATCGCTGCCAAATTTTTCTCCGCTGGGTTGACAAAACGTTATCTAGCGCCACTGCATGCAGTCCCGCCTCATTTATTGCAACATTGCAGGGTTTCGCTTTTTCCATTTGGCATTCCCATGTTTATTCCATTGATGGCTCTTTGTTACGTTTTGATTTTCCTGTTTTCCGTTTGTTTTTATTCATTTGACGTTCGACATAATCGTTGAGATTTATTTCACATAAATAAATAAATAAATATAGGCCCAGCTATCGTCTTTGGGTTAGGGGCGCAGGAGCAACAAACCGGCACAAGATTGCCTGATCGTCGCAGACGACGCCCTCCTGTGCAAAATTCCAAACAAATCGTCAGAATTTCGACCAATCAAGTGCGTCGCAAATAAAAACCATGATTTACTACATCTAAAGCTAACCTAACTTAATCTAACCTTGTCTTCCCTCTGCCAGGTGTCAACTTTTGTATGCGTGGTGTCACACTTCGGGTTATGTAGTTTATAAGGGGGGACCCAATTGCACGGCAACTGGGAAACATTTTCAGAAAAAAGCAGTACTCTTAGCCGGGCAATTGTATCCCCCCTTTGGCTCCTGCAAACGGTATACAGGGCGTGCTTTTTCTCTGTAGTGCAATTGTGTACACCTCAAACGGTTTTCCTTTGCATTTTCGTGGCCATTCTGCCTGGATTATTTTTTCTTATTCTGCATCAATTGCGGGTTAAGAAAATCATGGGGTTTTGTCGCTTTAAAGTCGCGCAGGGAGATCAAGTCAGGTTAGGTCAGATTGGATTAGATTAGGTCGAGATTGTTTTAATTAAAGGTTCATTTGGTTGTTTTAAGTAAAGGTATGACAACACTGCACAGAGAACTCTTTAACCTGACCTAACCTAATTTAACCGAACCTATCCTAACTTAACTTAACCTATCCCAACCGACCACCTACCCTCCAGAGAAATAAGGCACACCTTGTGCCGTATACTGGCACCAAAGGACACAATTGCAAGGCCAAAGGTACTGCTGTTTTCCGAAAATGTTTCCCTGCTGTCATGCAATTGTGTCCCCCCGTATAAATGACTTAACGCTAAACTTCTGCCCCTGGTATCAAAATAAGTCCTCAGTATTTTTCAACGGATTTTTTAAAAAATGACTAACAGGATTCGAACCAAACCACGGCTCTGACCTCCGCTTTCGTAGCCGGACGCCTTGACCACTCGGCCACTCAGACCGCTGCCGGAAAGCGCTTCTGGAGTCCGTATTTATGGAATTGTTTTTGTAATTGCGTCATTAAAACTGCGGTTGAATGTGATTGGTCGAAATTCTGGCGATTTGTTTGGAATTTAGAAATTAGCGATCTGGACAATATCGCCATCAGCGAAGTTCCAATGGGCAGTGCCCTCACAGGTTGTTTGGGGGCGGAGTCCTCCTAAAGCAACGGTGATTTTTAAAAAATTGTAGCTTCTATAAAGACAGTGCCTATTGACTTTTTCCGCTATAATTATTGTCAAAAAGTTTGGCTAATGTAGGTTTTTGTCGAGCTTTTTTGTTCAACTCGAATTATTTTGTTAACGCAGAAAACGAGCATTTGGTGATTCTCTTTACAGCCGCAAATGTCCTAATGATCCTAAGAGCACCATAAATTTACAGTATGAAGTACATCGTGTTACGTGTAGAAACGTGAACTTAAATACAACGAGTACCAAAAGTCAAAGGCACTTTATCTAACATGTCATTAAATCCTGAATGCGGTTTCGCCAATTGGACCGCAGCGCCTGCGCGTTCTTAAGAACGGCTAAGTCGGTCGGAGCAAGATCGCCTGTTCAAGGGAAGAGAACAATTGCTTACGTATCATAGAGAAAGGTCTAAACTCGCTTAAATCCAACTAACTGATCGGTTATCATGTTTGGGAAATACACGATATTGTTTAATCAGGGACAATAATTGACGAACAACCTTTATCATTGACCGGAAGCGGGTTGCCCATAAACAGCGCTCTGCTCAATTCGGAAATTATTGCGAAACCGCAACCAAAAGACTCATGGAGTTTCGAACCAGCTTAATGTGGGAAGTGAGGTATACGACCAATGGCTAGTGCAGATATCTGAGGTGCGTTTTTTTTTTGCTAAACATGTTATGCCCGACATTCATGCAGCGCGACACTTGCGTGTTAATTTCCGCTGCAGTTTGCAATGTATTTTTGCAGAGATAACCTCAGGCCAGAGGTTGCATTTTAATGTCTTTGCATCTCAGGACAACTTGGGTAGAGCTAGGACAATTTCGGAAAATGAACCAATGAAATTGACCTCGGTTCCCCTTCGTCATGCGCAGGAGTGATTTCAGGCGGCAAAAATTTGGGTGGGCCCAGTGCAGTGTGAGCCGCCTCATAATAAGCATATAGGAGGTGTTCTTTTAGGAACATTTATGGAACACCCAGTGAGTTCCGGGAACACCCTGGGTGTTCCAAATCTGTGACATTCTGTCACAGATTTGGAAAACATGAGCGATTTGGAACACCTTAAGTGTTCCATTGGAACACCTTAAGTGTTCTATTGGAACACCTTTAGTGTTCCATTGGAACACACTAAATGTTCCAATGGAACACTCAGCGTGTTCCAATAACAGACCAAGTGTTCCTAAAAGAATACTTCCTATCTAAGCCCATTTTAAAATATAGTGTTCCAAACTGAACTTCGTGTTTAGAGTGTAATGAAAACTGAAATTACAAAAGATTAGACTGAGAAAACTGTAGCAAATACTATGTGAAAACTTGACAATAATCTCGAACACTCTGGCAAATACTGTGATAAACGATACTAAAGCGGTAATTTTTTGCGTTGAGATTCGATTTTGTTCATACCAAAAGTGGCCCTAATTAATGTAACATATTTTACAATCATTTTTCAATTGTCAAGTTTAGTGTCATAACGTGCACAGGTTTACCTTTCATCAAAATATGTTTGCGAGACATCGAAATTGTAAATCCTGAAAAATCCCGTATTTCGGTAAACTTCAGGTGAAATCCGGTAAATCCTAGTGAATCCCACGTTTACCAACTCACAAGGAGGTAAACTCACCGACGCTCACACCGATCCGGGCTAGCGCATTAGCCGGGGTGTAAGACAGTCGTGAAAAGGCCTGGCGACCCAGAGTTAAGTTCCACCGAATTTTCAGGAGCTTCTCAACGATGTCCATGTTGGGTTTGTACTCTGCCGCAGAGTTCTGCCTTTGCAACTCCTGGATGAGATTCTGTCTGTCGATGTCCGTTCCAAGATTCGCCGTAAACACAATGAGTCCTGGCGACGAAGTAGGGTTAACGACGAAATTCCATATCGAAGCCAGCTCCTCTTGGGAAATCCAGGGAAACTTTGCGATTACGAGTTCTGGAAATAGATTTTCACGATAAACCAATTCAAAGTCAAATGTGGTTTGTCCTCATCAGGGAAATATGCGAGACAGATTGCAGTGTTCGCTGCAAATTCCACTGTTATGGGACCAATGAATACGGATTCTCGTAGCGAAATTCTGCAGGATGATCTGCTGTGAGCGAGTGGTCTAACTCCCGTGGGAAGGTCTCAGGAATGGTCGACTCCGATCCCGCTGAACGTATTTTTGTGAAAACATTATGAAAAATACCGCACGGTGTTCATTTTGACTCCAGACAGCTGTTGATACCATGCCGTTGGCTTACAACAGGTATGGATACGGCTATACGTTAGGTTAGCCTTGGATATCATACATAATCGTGGTTTCCATTTGGGCTGCTCCTGATTGTGTCGATATTCCTGCGATTTGCTTGGAAACACGAAATTTTCCGTCAACGAGGTCAGACCGACGGCGTTAGCTCGACATCGGTGGGACAGCTGTCAGTAGTATGGTTCAGTAGGATGGTTCAGTAGTATAGTTCAGTACTACCAGACATCAGTGGTACAGTTATCATAGGACAGCAGTGACATTCAGTGTGCTGGTCTCTGGCGAAGCTTTTTCACTGCTCTCGCAAACTAAACTGAATTCCAAACTTTGATGGAGCAAATGGTTCGAACCACGTTACGTGAATTAGTGATCGTTTTCTCCTGCGTAATCCGACAGAAATCATTATTTTTATCAACGAGTGTTGATGGATCCACAGAATCTCCAAATTTACTGATGATATATGGTAGCACAAGATCCGGTGAATAACTTTTTCGAACAACACAACTCAGAATATATTTAATTAAAGATAGGGGTAAAGTTAATCTTGTGGGGGACAGTATTTACCGACACTATTGGTCGCGGTAGATTAAAAATTCACTCAAAACCGAAAACGGTTGTGTTTTATTACCGGGGACACAATTTCCCACTAGGCAAGAAATATACCTTATATAACGTCCAAGGTATTCCACATAGGGCCTAGGTCACTCTTGATCAAATTATCAAACGGCGTTAGAAAGAAATTCTGAACATTCAACTTATAAGAGGTTAGAACGGGTTGGGACAGAATAGGTTAGGACACAATTTTAATCGCAGCATAAATCACACGATGAAATCTGGTTGATTAAGAGAAAATGGTAGAATAAACAGCTTTTTTCGTTAAGTCAAATCCCGGATTGAATCTGTAACTTCCACTTGCCTTTAAATTTGTCGAAATTCTCCTCAATAGTTTTCCGTGTTGATTTCCACTGCTCCTTCATTGCCATAAATCTGCTCTCTGTGGGATATAGAATCATAACCCACTGGAATGACAACTGCGAATTTTTCCGTACAGCTGGATAATTTCATTTTTCTTTAAAAAAGCATCAACGTTGAAAAATGCTCTAATTAATATAGATCACATACATGACAGAAATGGCACAGATTTCCCAAGAAACGGCATAGATATCCCTAGAAATGGCATGATTTTTGCCAATAGCACAACTGTTTTTCGAAACTTTTGAACCCGACCTTTTCACGAACGTGCACATTCTCGATGCGAAATCACGGTGGCACATTCTGTCGACAACTTGATATCCGGAAACACTTTTGCCAATTGCACAATGGTTCACAAAATTGCAGCACATTTTCGTTCCGCAATCACGGATTCTGCACATTCTGTCAACCACTTTATATCCGGTGTTGTTGTTCATAAAATTGCACATTTTCGTTTCAAATCGCGGTAGCGCATTCTGTCAATAACTTCATGTTCAGAAACAATTGTGCCATGGGATCTAAGACTGGGTGAATCAAAATATGCCAACTTTGTTAAAAATATTCTGATGTGTGCAACCCTTCGTGTTTTAATCTCTAGCCAAGGAAAGGAGTATCTTGAACATTCCAACTTGTTTTCCACTCTGTGACATCAGAAAATAGAGCAGACACTAAAAATCGGTTCAAGTTAACAGAAAAAATACTGAAAATTGGAAATGAAGAGTTTGGAAATTGCGAAATTGAACTGTGAAAAGCTGTAAAAAGCACAAACTTTAGAATTCAAAGTAAGAATTAAAAAAAGAAAAGAAAAGAAAAAAATAAAAACATTAAAAAATTACATATTACACGCAAGCACTAAAGATCAAAGATCCGCTTTGATTAGCAAAAGAGCATCGCCGCCTTTCTGCTAAAAATCAAATGAAAGTCCTGCACACACACCAACCGCAACTACAGCTTATTGATTAAAACGGCACTTTTCCAATATCAAATCTTTGGGGAGAATAAGGCTCACAATCTGAACGCAAGATTATGGAACTTCGGTCCTTACCATCATCAATCCACTTCGAGTAACCAATTCTGGACTCTTTACCTAAAATCAAATATTTGGGAAGTGTCGAACGTTCAATGCGTCAGTTTATTCTTGCAATAAAATTCATTTTGAAAATATGATTGGATGCGGAAATTGTGACTTCTGTACGAAAACTTTCGATAAATTAGCTTGAGCTCCTTCAACCATTACATATATTTATGTATAAGATCACGATTTTTAAGTAGTATACAATGAATGCTGCCAATTTTAAAATTTCTCCACAGTATGACAATTACCATGTCTGGAGGAACATGTATGTTGGCAGCAGACAGAAGATTGGCGGCAGAACTATGCGAATGATTTGATAAAAGAGGTTCCCTTGAAGTTCTCGTTTCCAAATCTTCGCTTTTTTGCCCCGCAGCTTCTTCCTGGGGCTGCAAGGAGGGGTTTTTTTATCTGGTCCAAAACGACCGGGTTTTCCCGCTACATCCAGAGCGATGCTATATGCGATCGACCAACCCTGGTTTCGAATTTGTCAAACACACCGGATTTCCCAACCTGGTCCTACGTCATACGCAATTTTCTTACCAATTCAATTGATTGAAACTTCACTAACGCTCAGCTGCCGGAGTTCGCGACTGGAAGTTGCCCCAACCGGTCAGCTGCCGGAGTTCGCGACTGGAAGTTGCCTTGAACAAACTTATTTATTTTGCGGTTCACTCTTCGGATGAAAATGCCTATTGCGCAGGACCAATGCCATATAACGTAGGACTAGGTTTGAAATCCGGTGGGTTTGACAAATTTGCACCCTGGTTCCCAGCTTCGGCTGGTACAAATCAACAAAAAAAAAACAAAAAAAAAAACAAATAAAGTTTTACAATTACGAGTGCTTATCCGATCGAATAGGAATTTACCGGTCATTTATGAAATTGTTTTTCACCTTTAATAACTGCCAATGCGGAAGAAAAGTCGGACGCAAATCTGATATGAGTTCGGCAATCAGCCAGTCACTGCAATAAGGTACTGGGTGCACCACATTAAGATGGACAATAATCGTCCTGCTCTTCAGTGTTTCACAGAGGCTCAAAATGTGCTCCATCTGCAGCGACACTTTAATCATGGCCACGCTTGTTCCGTTCTTGTAATACATTGTTGTTCATATCAGGCGCGATGGTATTAGAGACCCTCAAAATGGCCGCCCGTAGTTCTTCTAAGTTGTTTGCACGAGCCTTGTTGGTACACGTTTGGTTTCAGGTGTCCCCATATGGGGACAGGTCTGGTGACCTCGGGCCACGACTTTGGCCCTCCACGGCCAATCCACCTTCCTGGAAGTTGCTCATTGAGGTAGTTGCGGGAAAGGACACTGAAGTGGGCAGGTGCACCATCATGTTGAAGGGAACAATCATTGGTTGGTGGTGCACTCATGGGAACACTTCCTCCTGGAGTACCTTTCTCCATTGAGGTTCCCTTCAATAAAAACAGGCCTATGACTGAATCGTTATTAATTGCAGCCCAAACGTTAATTTTCTAGATATACTAGGTGTGTCTTTCCTGAAAAGAGTGTGAACATGTGCCAAGAACACGTTCTACCACGCAAGCAAGCAACCGGCACACCGTGTATGCGACCTGGCGAACGAGGCAGCGAACGCATTGACGGCGGGCGCGATGATTCAGATATTCTGAATAATTTATTAAGGCATGCCTGCCTTCGCCTTCGGGTCAAACGCCAGCACGAGAAGAGGTCAACTGGTTGCTATCTACCGCTGAGCTTGCCGCAATTAAAACACACATTTCGCTTCACGTTACAGCCTCGAAGGCGCTGCCTGCGAATGAATGTGGAGCAAAAAATCCTTTATGAAAAAATTGAAACCTTAAGATCAAACCTGGTGGACATGTGAAGTGCTAATTTTTATTTAAACTGCGTATATGTATAAGCACTCGTAATTATTTGCCAAATTTTACCAAACATACGATCTAGTGTTCCCTTTTTTACAAAAACGGTGAAGATAGTTTAGGCGCAGTAACAACGCAACACATTAAAATACGCTTAGTTGACGGCAACACCCAGAAGGCCAGAACGAGGGCATGCACTGTGATTTTAATTCTAAAAAATAATATGTTGTTCCGAGCTGTGTTATGGTTCACAGCTTTACAGAAAATAGAGATCGTGAAAACTCGGTTCCCACGCAATACAAATTTTAACCAAGAGCCAGACGTTAGGCGCGAAAAAATAAAAACAAATTGTTGCGAATGATTCTAACCTTGCAGCTGCAGTCAAATTGCGCATTCTGGAAATCTGGTACCGATATCGCAGGTTGCACCGACGTCATTGCGACAAAAACCTCATTTAAACACCACTTATTTTCAACCAATTAACCTTTCCTACCCCACCATGGTTTCCGCCCATTGGCTGGTGTCTCACAGCCACAAAAATGTAAAAAGTCCCCCAGTCACAAAGATCGAAAAAAATCGGTCACCTGCTGGAATCGATCCCCATGCGTCGGATTCCAGTGCCATGAACACTAGACCAACGATGCAGCCGCCGATATTCGCTTTCGAGTGTGTCTTTGATCAAATGTGCTTTAAGAGCGTCTGCTCAAAAAGATTCAGTGCAACCTGCGATTTCGGTAGATTTCCAAAATAATCCGCCCGCTTCTCACGATACCTGTCCACGTGCCAACGGAAATAGATCAAAGCATTCTTTTTACGTATTTTCATGGTGGTGTGTGTCAAGCTGGCAGCCCAACTGAACGAGCTTTTGTTCCAGTTTATGAACTACGTGTTGAACAAGTTTCTGTTCTATAGTTAAATTCTAATATATCTTTTTTACTTTTCCCTCTGCAGAAATCAACCGTTCTCCCGCAATTGACCCCAGAAGATCGGCAGCCATCTTCACGCCCATCTGAATGATGGCAATTATCGAAAATTCTGTAGATAAATTCTGTAGCCTTGTCTATTCCAAGGCAAAAAAATCTGACACTGTAAGTCTGAAGAAATTGTTTTTCATTTTTCGGCGAACTTCCATTTTAAAGTTCTGGTGGAGTTATTAACGAATATGTTATCAATCCCTATAATAACATTCCAGTCACACGATCTTAACGGAAGAATGGATTCAGTTAACACAGGAACTATCATGGTATTTACCGTTGTATTTTTCTTTCCAGATGTCAATAATGCATTGTAATTTCTCGAATAGTTCGTCTTTCCCTGCTTCGTTACCATCAATTATATCCTGAAAGTTCAGAAAATTGGCGTCCTTGCACAGGACTTTCTCGATTATGTACTGAAAATCGGGAGAACTGCCTTCGTCAAGGAAGTAGTTCCAGGACATCATGGCACCGGTCTTGTCGATTCCAGCAAATCCCTGATCGATTGCATCTGAAAAGGCAAAAGTAGGACAAACAAATTGACTCCTTTTTGGGAAAATAGCTTATATCTACTTTTTCCCGTGTCTGAGTTCCATGTCACTCATGATCTTTGTTCTTCCCATTAACGCTTCACATAAAAAATACAAATTTTTGTGCTGACGAAATAGAATCTGTGAAAAAGAACATTTTTTTGAAAAAATGACGTCAATCCAGGTTTCTGCCGTTGTTTATCAGAAGCGTAAGGAAGCATAAAAATGGAAATGCCCTTTTTCCCAAAAAGGATTCAATAGGAACACTCCGATTTTACCCTATGGAACACAAGAATTTCTATCCTATTTAATTGTATAATTTGCAACACAAGATAATTTTCCAGGAAATGATTTGCCGTTTGGTACAACATCAGTTGTGTAGAAGTAAGCATTCAGACAACCAAATCTTATCTCGGTTGCACCATGTTAAGTTCCAATTTGAACATTAAATAGCAACCAGTGAGAATACAAGACTGCATTAATAATGGAAAATTTAATTCCGATTTTTTGTCAATTTACGAGTAGAATTCCGGAAACTTTTAACCGGTTTATGGAACATTTCATCCAAAGACTCACGCGTGAGTTAAGAAATCGTTAAGTTGTAGCTAATTCCCTCCATGAAATTGGGGTTTCACGGGCAATCCGGACAAGCGCCGCTCCAGATTCCACTATCAAAATATCTGGAAAATAAACATTTTAACGAATATATCAGGAAAAAGCCCACAAATGTTGGCATGCGTTTCTTACCTCTGACTATTTTCTCAATTTCTCGAACTAGCTTCAGTTTCGCAAATTCGGTGATCCCATTCAAAATCTTTTCTTCGCTACTGAACTGGTCACTTTGAAGCATATTAACCGTTGATATTTCTGACTTTTCTATCCTTCGTCGTATTTTCAATGTTCTCGGCCGCTGCCAGTAATCCAGACCTGCAATTGCACATTTTGCGACAAAGTTGCACATAAATTCAATACGATGTTAAAAATGTTAAAAATGTTCTCAGGGTTGTAGGAATGAGCACGGGGAATATGGACGAGGGACTCTATTCCTAGGTCACTTGGGCAGCTTTCTTTCTACTCGTCTGGAGATTACATTTGCCCGCCTAGATTACATTTGCATTACAACTCACATAGAGATTACATTTGCTCGCCTAGAGATTGCATTTACGAGGTCCGATGGGAAATGTGGACGTGGGACTCTATTCCTACTTCGCTTGAGCAGCTTTCTTTCTCACTCGCCTAGATATAACAATTACGAGGTCCGATGGGCAATGTGGACGTGGGACTCTATTCCTACGTCGCTTGAGCAGCTTTCTTCTGCTCGCCTAGTGATTACATTTGCGAGGTCCGATGGGCAATATGGACGTGGCACTCTATTCCTACGTCGCTTGAGTAGCTTTCATTCTGCTCGCCGAGAGATTACATTTCCAAGGTCCGATGGGCAATGTGGACACGGGACTCTATTCCAACGTCGCTTGAGTAGCTTTCATTCTACTCGCCTAGAGATTACATTTACGAGGTCCGATCCCAAGGGCTTTATTCGTAAAAGGACAAGCTGACATTATGATACACACGAATGGGGGTCACAATTCCTCCATATCCGTCGGTTTACAGGGTGTCATTTAAGAAAGTCTTCGCCCATTTGCGGACAGCAAAAAAGAGCTTGAATTATGTCTTGGTGTTTTCTTTTAGAATAAAAGCCCGCGTATAATTCCTGGAGGCGTCATGCAGGCATCCAAAGAAATTTGATTGTTTATGCGCAGGTGTCTTGCCAAAATTTCTCTGCATAAAAGTAACAGCTCCTCGCTTCTTCCTTGCAATGTTAATAGTTGCGAATTTACTTTCAAATATTGTGAGTTGCGATTGCGCTCGTTGCAATAAAACCTGAGGAAGGTTTCCCGTTGAGAAAAATACAAGTTTCCCGTTAAATATACACCCCAGCTTCCAACCTCCTTTCTTCGAAAGTGCTGGTTGCATAGTCTGCCCAGTCCATGATGAAACCACTGGTAGATTTCACTGCCTCCGAACGCAATTCCGGCTTCAAAATTGTCTTCCGAGATTCATTCCGCGAGTCTCGCAACAAGCTGTTAAGTGAATATCTAAACTTTAGCGCCAGCAGCTACGTATTTTGGGGATGTTTTTCAAGTTTTGGATAGGCGGACATCACGCAGCACGTCGACTACGATCAAAGGGCGCTCATCAATCATTGGATGGTGTGCGGTTCGTCCCAAGCGCCAGTTCTGCTTACCAAAGGCGGCCAACTGTGGACTCGTTTATCCTAAAAAGTGCGGTGCCTCGACCGTTAAGGGAAGCAAGGCCTCTCACCCATTTAAAGTGTAGGAATCGGTCGAGGTTATTACGACACCAAAACCTCCAATCAGTCGCTTTCCCGGATGAGACACCTCGTTTGCCAGCTCTCCTGAGGGAAACTTAGGAGGGACCAGCTACTAGATGGTTCGATTAGTCTTTCGTACGAGTATACTGGCGGCGGAAAAAGATTACCCATACATGTGAAAAATTTCAGTTCTTGAGATTTTAGCAAAAACTCCATGCTGTAGAAATAAAAGATCCTCTTTCATCACTAATGTCAAAATCTGACACCACTAGAAAGCTCCGTTGCAATTTGGCGCTTTAATTTCTACCAAATGCAAAGAGTAAAAAAGAAAGAAAAAAAAGTTTCGGAGGCAACAGTTAGATGGGAAAAACACATGTATGAGTAATCTTTTTCCGCCGCCACTATACCTATGTCCTGCTCAGAGTTCAATTTGCAAGTCAGGTTGACAACAAAGCACAAGATAGCGGGTATCGGGAGTGTGGTCAGTTTTGGTGAACTTTTATTAAGATATCAAGAAAAGAAACTGTAATTAAAGTGCCGCACGTTTCTGTATATTAAAGTACAGTAACTTAAGGTTACTGAAATTAAAGTACCGGAGTTGGTACTAGAATTTAGCTTCTGATAAAAATATTATCAAGTTCGAAGAGCACAATTGCCCCCCATCCCTAAAATGATAAGGAGCTGAACTAATATTTCCACAGAAACAGAGACAACTGACCATCTTCATCGGCACGATTCAAAAGAAATTTTATATTATCCACCGTTTCCACCAGTTCCGAGTATTTCTCGGATTTCGTGTTTGCCAGAGCAATCAAGAGATTTGAGGGTTGCAACAATTCGCGCTGTGAATCCGTCAGGGCAAAATCAATGATTGCATTTATATCTGCGTTTGCGTTTTCGTTGGACAAATCAGCCTCGTCGGTATCCATGCTTGACGACACATCATCGTCAGCACCCTCCATTGACAAATCATCGTTTTCAATGTCCATGTTTGTTGATTGGTTGTCAATATCATCATTCGGCAAATTGACATCAATATCCATATCTGACCTCTGGTCGCCAATACCCGCGTTTGACCAATCAACCCTTGGTAGAACGCAAGATATCACGTATTTCTTGTCGTCACCGAGAGTTGCGGTAATCGCTAGAACAGGCAAAATTTAGAGGATTGTTGCATTTTAGAGATCCTGCTCTTTTCCATGTTATTCAAATCTTTTTCAAGTGTTCTCTCCTGGATTTTTAGGCAAATTCCCCAACTTGCTAGCAGCCAATTCTTGCAGCGGGTTAATTTTACATGCACTGCCCCTTCCTAGCATACCAGCATTCTTTGCAAATACTATGATTTGTTACAACCCGTATCTTTCAGCGAGTAAACGATCCTTTTATAAAACCCAGTAGAGCGTTTTTAAAAAAACGTTTATCAGTGACAAATGCACTGAAAAAGTGCATTGCGGAGTTCAGCCACAGTCGAGCACGCTCTGATAAGGTGACAACCAGTGATCTCCATTCAAACTGGATAGCAATGAAGGAGCGCAGCGGCCTGGAACCGCACCTTCTTGCTGGGTTTTCTCGCAGCGGGCAGAAAGAGGAGATTCGTCTTGGCTCCGCTGCCGCAGCCTATTTTCAAACGCAGCCAAGCTTGCCAAAACTTGCCAAAACTTTTCAAACGCAGCCAAAACTTGATATTGTCTTGCTTGATGAAATTAGTCACGGTAGGATAACTTGTGAGCGAAGGCTAGAGTGTCAGCAAACGCCGAGTCTTCAATAAACGCCCGGAACGTTCGAAATACGAATAAACTCCTGTTCCCAATTAAACGCCGTAAGTGCGCTAAGCCACACCCGAGTCAGTTGCGCAGCAGCGGAGAGATCATGACGGGGATGTCGCTAACTCCAGGGGTAAAGCTAATGCGAGGTAAATTTTTAGCATTGGATTAGATGGGAAAAATTGGCGTTACCTCCGGAGTTAACGTTACTCCCGTCATGATCTCTCCGCCGCAGGTGCTGGAGAAAACTGCGGATAGAAATGCGTTAAGCTCCGAGTTTTCAGTGAACAACGGGGTGACGGGCCGAAAAGTTTTAAAAACACCGTGGGCGTTTAATAGAAGTTTCGCCACATTCGCACTGCTGAGAAGATCTAACTGGCTCCTGCGCTGCGCCAGACGTCAGATCTCCCCGGACGGATTTCTGTGACGAGTTCCTTCCAAAAACGACGGTATGGCGGATTTTTCTGCAGATGATTTTGGTTTTAGAAGAAAAACCACTGTAATTGGACATTACTTTCATGGGACATTATTTTCAAGGATTCTACCGATTTCAGGGACATTATTTTCAACGATTCTTCGCGATTTCTGGGACATTATTTTCAACGATTCTTCGCGATTTCAGGGACATTATTTTCAACGATTCTCGCGATTTCAGGGACATTATTTTCAACGATTCTTCGCGATTTCATGGACATTATTTTCAACGATTATCGCGATTTCAGGGACATTATTTTCGACGATTCTTCGCGATTTCTAGGACATTATTTTCAACTATTCTTCGTGATTTCAGGGACATTATTTTCAACGATTCTTCGCGATTTCAGGGACATTATTTTCAACGATTCTCGCGATTTCAGGGACATTATTTTCAACGATTCTCGCGATTTTTTGCTTTTGGAAAGAGTTCGAACATGCGCCTCAAGAGCCGGAATCCCATTGAATATTGTAAAAATGTTGCACTTTACAATGAGCAGCTTCATGTGGATGACCTTTACGGACACTAATAATAACAGTGGAGAGATCAATACGGGGTTAACTTGACCCAGAGGAGTGGAATAGCAACGGGGCACTTGCCTCCGATATAGGAGGTAAGAACGGAGGGAGCCAAATCGGTGAGTTCAATACGGGGGTAATCATAGAGTTAACGTTACCCCTGTGCTCCGGATTAGCGTTGCCCCGATGCATGGAGGCAAATTGCGCGGTGAGTCGGATGTCTTGTGATTGGCGCAAAACGGTTAATGACGTAAACAGGAAAGAAAAACGCCAGCTGATGTGCGATCTCGAACAGCAGAGACCCGTGCGGTCAGCGCCCTAGAAGGGTTTAAGAAATATCCGTGACTTGAGAAATTCATCCTGTT